>VCJN01003280.1:0-59181 GCA_006384855.1 Tetraselmis striata | reverse complement strand
GCCTGTTGTCGCGTGTCGCGCCGCCGGCATCGAGGAGGACGAGAAAGACATGAGGAAACGCGTGACAAGGTGGGCACGCAACAAAACACTCCACCCACCACATAAGCACGCACCAACTCGTGGCTAACTTGTCCCGCGCGCAGGTTCGTCCGGGAGCGCCGTAAGGCCCACCTCAACGCCAAGGCTTCCACAGTGCCAGCGGCGCAACTCGTGGTGGCCGAGGAGGCCGCGTCCTCAGCCGCATGGAGGCGAAACTATTGTGGCTTGTTGTGGGCGTCCGGGCACAGGGGGCGTCCCGACGCCAAGGCAAAGAAGCTCATGGCGGCGTCGTCGACGGCACAGCCTCCCGTGGTGGTGAAGACACTGACGGCCGCCGTTGTCCCTCCGGACGCGCCGCTGCCCCGCCCACCCCTAACTGAGAAGGAGCTGTGCTGGATGAACGCCGCCGACAAGAAGCAGTCGGACGCCGACAAGAAGCGGAAGAGGCCAGTGGAGAAGCGCCCAGGTAAGAAACTGACGGTCGCGGAGTCGGAGTCGGAGGCGGAGGCGGAGGCGGAGGCAGCGAGGTCGTCGAAGCGGCGGGTCCCCCGGGCACGCAAGAACAAGAACAAGCAGTAGCTTCCCCCCCCCCCCTCCCCTCACCCCCCCACCCCCCCAGGCGGGAGCGGCGGCCGGGGCGGGGGGGGGGGGCGTGGTCTCCCCGCCCCGGCCCCCCCACCCGGCCAGCGGCGGGGGGGGGGGCGGGGGGGGGGGGGGGGGGGGGGCGTGGTCCCCCCGCCCCCGCCCCCCCCCCCGGGGGCCACATTCCCCGATGGCAGCTGTCGCGAATATTGTAATTCAATCATTCTTCGGCAAACCGCTGCCTGCCCCCGCCCTCCCCCTCGCGAATATTTATGTAACGTGAGCACTCTTTGGCAAAACATGGCAGCCAAACCGCCCATCTGATGACCTTTGATCGGACGGCTGGCAGGCCCGTTCAGCAGTACTAGCTATAATGTACACAAATTCCCCAGTGTTACCAAATACGTACGGCTGCGATTTGCGCTCCCATGTACTAATAGTCGTAGTTATCCACAGGACGACTAGGGTTCATACTAGATACCCGGTACCGGCGTAATAAATATATCGCGTACTACCCGGTACTACACGGACAACCTTGTACCTTGTACGTCAGTGCCATGTACGCTTCACCGGGCTGGTACGACTACCAGAATGATGACAAAAAGGATTTATCGCCCGCCGGCAATAACGCCGGATGTACTCGCACGTAACTGGATGGACGTGCCGCCACCAGTAGCAGCCTTCACGGATAAATAATAGTCGCTAGTAGTAGTGCTTCGTCACCTGTATGTCACATCTGAATCTCACAGTGAGAGAGTCGCGGATTGCCATCGACACTCGTTGGCGACGACGCTCAGCTATTGGCGAGACACCGTGATCCCCACGGAGGATACCGATGTCTAGAAGTACACGTCTTGCGGCGTTAGTGTGCTGTGGTAGTATGCGTGCTCGGCGATCGTCGCGGTCATGCCGATTCCCGCCCTTGTCGCGTTTCGTGTAATCCAAAATTTGATGACCGGAGCCATCGCGTTGTACCCGTCCGCAAAGGTGTAGTCTAGGTCGATATTTGCAAACGTGTAGGTGGACTCGAACGCCCCGACTGAGCTCGACGCCGGCGTCGTCGTTATCGTCCTCCCTAGCGTGTGAGGGAAATTCGCGTTCTTCAGTACCGTGGCGCGTAGGGTTGGCGAGGAGTACTCGTCCGCCGAGTTGCATGTCACGCATATTTGCGACAGGCGGAAACTCACGTTGGTTTCGGTTTCCGACAACTTGTCAACCCGTATGTGCGCAAAGCCGAGCATCCCGAGCGCTAGCGATGCTCGTATCTGCACATTAAGCACCTCGGCGTCCACGTACGCCTTGTTAGCCGCGTCGGCGCTGTCGGTAGGGGCGGCGACGTCCACTATCGCTTTGCCTTTCGCGTCCACGCCCTCAAAGGCGTTGATCGGGGAAAGGTACGCGTTGACGCCGTACGCGTGGAGGGTCCCCCATCTCGAGCTCGTAGTTCCGAGATCGTACACGTAGTTCAGAGCTGGAATGAAAGTTTCCGACGAAACGCTGTAATCCACCTCGTCTTTGAATATCGCAGGCTTTGTCTCGCCGCTAATACTGTCCCAATCGATCCCCGTCCCTGTCCCGGTCGTGATATTAGCAATCGCGGTATCGACATACGATTTGTTGACGACATCGGTGCCGGTGTCCGGAGCCCCGACCTGCGTGATTTTATTCCCGTTCAACGACATCACGCCCGTGACGTTGAGCAGCGGCGTCTCCAAAGAGGCTATTGACGCGCCGCCGCTAATTGTCGCAAACTGCGCGTATATGTCGCGCCACTCGTCGCCAGCCTTTCCGAGATCGAATTCCCTCGTGCCATCGGGGAACACGTGCCCGTCGACCTCGCACCCATCGGGGTGGTACTTGAGGCGACAAACGTTGTTGCCGCTCGAATCGACGAATCGGATATCGTTGCCGATCTTGATGTCGTCCGCAACCTCGATGTCGGTGGCGTACACGTGTTTCCACGCGAGATCCGATTTCCCCAGATCGAGGGAGTCGTGGGTTTTGGGTACGATGCTTTTCGAGAACTCGATGGATTCTATCGACTTTACATATGATATGCTTGCGTTGGTTACTAGCTCGCCTAGGACAAGTCGGTTTTCGGCGCGGACATAGTAGGCGTGGATATCTTCGGCCCAAATTTCGGTCCATCGCAAATCGTCGTTGTTGGATTCGGTCGCATAGTCATAGTAGGTTCCAAGTGTTAATATCGCGTCTTCGTCTAGCGTACGAGCGTATTCGTAGTTGGGGATTATGTAAAACTCCCCGAATTCTTCGACTACCTTCATAAATTTAGCCGGCTCGTACTCGGGGTGGTCGTGGTTGCCCCCGCCCGCGACTACCGCATCGACATAGCCCTTGGTCGCGGCCTCGTTACTCACCTCGGGCGACCGAGGAAGGAGCAAGGGGCGGCTCACCGACATGAGGTTCGAGGCCGTGTTGTACGTGAATCTCGCATGGTTGGTGATTTCGCCAACATGGATATCCGTCGCAAACCGACCGCTCATGGCGTACACGAATTTCCATCGCAGTCCATCTTGGCCCAAGTTATACACGTCGTTGGTGGTAGGCGTTATGCTGTCGAGAAGGACGATGTCGTAATTCTCGGAGGCTGTTGGGTACATTTGGGGGCCGACATTTTGCGTGTATATGAACTTGTCGGTCCAAAGCGGGCGGCCGGACAGCGAGGCCCAATCGGCATCGGCTCCAAAATCTTGCGAAGTAACCCATGCCTCCGTCGCATAGCCGGCTAGCGAAGGGATCGTCGGCGTGTTTGTAAGGTCGTTGTAGCTCCCGCTGAAAAATGTTGGCTTGTTCAACACATCCGACCACTCAACATTGTCCGCGGTAAGCACGAGATCGTTTGCGAAGCCGCTAAGAGGTATCGCGCTTTGCGAAGTGGCGACCCACGAAGGCAAACTCGCCGCCTCGGTGATGAACCCTTGCGACGACACCCACGATTCGGTAGCATAGCCGGCTAGCGAAGGGATCGTCGGCGTGTTTGTAAGGTCGTTGTAGCTCCCGCTGAAAAATGTTGGCTTGTTCAACACATCCGCCCACTCAACACTGTCCGCGGTGAGCACGAGATCGTTTGCGAAGCCGCTAAGAGGTATCGCGCTTTGCGAAGTGGCGACCCACGAAGGCAAACTCGCCGCCTCGGTGATGAACCCCTGCGACGACACCCACGATTCGGTAGCATAGCCGGCTAGCGAAGGGATCGTCGGCGTGTTTGTAAGGTCGTTGTAGCTCCCGCTGAAAAATGTTGGCGTGTTGAGGACGTTTTCCCATGCCACGCTGTCCGCGGTGAGCACGAGATCGTTTGCGAAGCCGCTAAGAGGTATCGCGCTTTGCGAAGAGGCGACCCACGAAGGCAACACGGCGTCTGCGCCATCGGCGCCATCGGCGCCCGCCGGGCCTCGTGGGCCCGTGAAGTCGACGTCGAGATTGAAGCCGGAAATGTTTACATCACTTTGAAGCTCCGTGATCCACTGAGGGGTCGCCGCGGCGTCCCCTTCGAGGAGGACACGACGTGTCGAGCCGCCTTCGTCGAGGCCGTAAATGTTGCCCGCGAAGAGGTTTGTGAAGTGGCCCTCCAAGAACGGATAAGTCAGATTTCCCACGCGAGCAAGGGGCGGGAATCCCGGATTAATATCGCGTGGCAGAAGGTCGCCGTTAATGATGATACCCTCGGCAAATTCCACTTCGTTGATCTGAGCGAGCGTGACGATTGTGGGGTGTTCGGCGGGCACGACGAGGGATACCGCGTATTCGATAACGTCGTCGAGGTTGAAATCGCCTTCCGCGCCTTGAAAGTGTGTAAATTTTAGATTTGATGTGTCCGAAAGAGTCAGCCCCTCGGCGTACACTTCGCGCCAAGGGTTCGAAGGCTCGCCGAGATCGAAGAGAGGGCCCGAGAGGGCTGCGAAGTGTCCCGAAAACGTCAATCCTGGCCGGCGTTATCCGCGTGCGCTCCTATCGCGAAAGGCTCGACGAGGTCCACGATAAATCGCGACTTCTCGCTTTGAGGGATATACGACGAGGTATCGATAGCCGCTAGCTCTTCGCTAAGCGTTGCGATGTTCGATTCGGCGGTTTCGCAGCACTCGTGAGCGAAGTTCGATAGAGCGACGATATCGTCCTCGAGCGACGATAGCGCATCCGCGGCGGCGGCGGCGGCGTTGGAGAGGCCTTCCACATTTGATTGTGTTTCCCCGAGACCGGCCTCCAAATTCTCGGTATCGATGTCGTGTTTCGCTTCGAGCTCCGCGATACTATCGTTCACTTCGCTTAGGTCCACTTGGATCCCCCGACGCATCGGAAGGCTTCGCGGCCTCAACGTCTCTTTGCGGCGGGCTAACATCGTTAGTCATAACACCAGTTAATCGATAATCTACGGCGTGCGAGATAACTTCTTTTCGACGAAGCGTAAACTCAAGGGTTAGCGAGAAGTCCGCGCCGTGGAAATCCATGTGTCGTTGGAAGTCGTCGGTGAGATAGATGATGATGAGCGACACGTTTCGATCAGCTATCGGGAACTTGAGCGAAGACGAGTGATACTCGATCTCGTTAAAGTTCTGCGAAACGTGCACTTTGGCGAGAATATCGCTTGTCGCCTTCGACACCGGATCGCGATTACGAGTCGAAAGGTTGCTTCGGATGAATATCGACGAGGTACCCGCGAGATCGACGCCGCGCGGCGGGATGAGCACGCCGTCCACCGCCGCGTCTCCCGCTTCCACGCCCAACAACCTTCCACACGTACTCATTTCTCCGATCGCGAGGCTTTCGCCAAGCACCTCGGAGCTGAATACGATACGGTTTATCGCTTCGTCGTAGGCGGCGGTGTATCCGTGCAAAAGCCTGTCGTTGAGGTACACGACGATCTCGTCCACGCTTCGATTGCCTAAAGGTAGCGATATGTATCGTGACTCGTCGGAGTATACTAGCTCGAGCAGGTTGTTCGATTCATCGATAACCCAATGCGAAAGCGGGATTGTCGCGTGCGGCACCGCTACAAGCCATTCGTAATCTTGGCTCGGAAGGAGGTTAGCGGGTCCGCGAGGTAGAACACGCAAGCGTTTGCGGAGAAGTGCATGTCCGCGAATTTGCTGTCGAGGTGAATCTGAAAGCTCGTCATTTATTCGTAACGGGAGTTTAAATACTATATGGCCAAACCGAAGACCACTCAAAAGACGGCGAAGAAGCGGGGTATGCACATCATGTCCGCCGCGAGGCCGCCGCCGCGGAAACCATCGGGTGCGAGTGCAGCGGTTATCAAACCAAGCCAGTTTCTCGCGATGCCAACTGCAAAGAAGGAGAATCGTGCTGTCGCGGTGGCGAGGATGGTCCACACAAAGTGAGTTACATGGTGTACGAAGTGCACTCCGCGATCCAATCGTGGTACTCCGTGCCCGCCGCTACCCGCTTTTACGCCGCCGCGGCCATAGTGCCAGTTTGCAAAGTGGCACTACCATTTTCACGTCCACACCCCCGCGGGACCACGTGGGAAACCACGCGAATGTTCCACGGCCTCTACACCCCCCTTAGTGCCACTTTGCGATCCGAGGTGGCCGCTGTTCTACGCTCATGTATGTACCGAGAGGTACAATAGTACTGTATAGTGATGCTATCATATTAAAAAAAGTGGCACTAGTGGCACTAACAGCTGGAAAACAGTACTTTAGAGATAGCAACAACGTGCTTTCCAGCATGTTCCGTAGTGCCACTTTAACTGGCACTAAAGTGGCACTAAGTGCCACTTTCAACAGCCGCGCATGAAGTAGCTGGCGGTCCCCTTGTACACCCTCGGCGGGGCGCGGACGGCGTTGCGGGCTCTTCGATGAAAGGGCAATCGTCGGCCTTGAACTTCACGCCCCTCGCGACGTTCCTCTTATGCTCCCCGTCCACCCATGTTCGGCTGACGACGCGGATGCCACGTGTCTTGAGGTACGTCTCAAAGCAGTTCTTCCGGAAGCGGATGGACCCCGGCAGCCCTCTCACCGCTTTATCGTCGAGCTTCCCAATGTACACATTGATTTCGCCGACCTGAACGTAGTCGTCCTCGTTGCGTGTTATCTCAAAGTGGGCGTCGAAGAACTCGGTCATGGGGTTGTCGTCTTGTGTGAGCTCCGCGCGGAACTCGATGAGCGACTCGGGCGGGTCGTTAAGGATACTCATGCACTCTTCGCCCGCCTCCACGAAGAGGTCGAACGTGGCCGAAAGCCAACCCTGCAGCTTTTGCCCGATGAGAGGATCCACGCGAAAGGGGTATTCGTAGCCCTTCGCCTTCTTCTTGAACTCCTCGTCGGTGGCCGCCGGGATGAACTTGGACCGGTGATGGAAGAAGAGCATGCGATCGTAGAACACCGAGTCCTGGCCCATCATGGGCATCTGCCCCTTATTGAAGCTGAATAGCGGCAGCGCCTTGCATCGGAACTCGAACGTGCTGCTCATACCGAATCGGCGCCCGGTCACCATCGGGAAGGAGGTGAGTTCCTTGAGCGTGTGCGTCGCGAGCTGCAAGCTGCCGCTCATCTCGTCGGCGGAAATCAGAAACTTGCCGTTGAGCTTTTCCATGCACGCGTCGTGTCCATTCTTGTTGTTCGTGGAGTCCTTGATCATCATCTTCTTTGCGCTCTCGCCCTGAATCGCGAGCTTCCCCACCATTTTGTTGAGGAGTTTCATGAGCTCCGTCTTTGCGTTCCACCCGTCCGTCGCGTCCGTCAGCACCGGCATGATCTTCCTGTCCTTCCTCGGAGTGACGATGTAGCGACCAATGGCGATGAACGCGCGACGCTCGACCTCCACGGGGAACACTTGCTCGAGGAACCCCCTCACCCCGTCCTTGCTTTGGCCCGGCGTGTAGTCGTACCCGGTGGTCTGAGAGACGTAGTCGCCCATGCGTATGTCGCGGAATGCTTTAATCGCAAAATCATAGCAGCAGTTCTTGAAGGGGAAGATGTCGAGCGAGGTGTCCAGCTTGTCGGAGAAACCGTCCTCGACGCAATGCAGATTCACCACGAGGTTGACGATCTTGTCGAGGTTGTTCCAAAGCCGGCAGGCCTTCTCGCCCATCTCTTCGTCGCAATTCTGCCCGGCCTCGATGAAGAGCTTGTTAACCTCGTTGCGGCTGATCTCGGACCAAACGCCGGCGGTAAAGCGGTAGAAGGTCTGCGACATGCCATCCAGCTTCAACTTTTCGAGCACATCCTTGTTGCGAGACCACAATAGCTCCGCGAAGTCTAGTCGCGTGACCAACGTCGCGTTGTTGCCGTCTGCCTTGTCGTCGATCGGCGGGAGGTTAGTCGGGATTTTAATGTGCGTCGCGAAGGGCTTGATTTCGAAGTTGAGCACGAAGCCGGTCTTCTGCACAACGTGGCGGCGGACGAGCTCGCAGTCGATATCATCCTCGCACTCGACAATACAGCCGTCAAACATCTTTGCGATGACCCTCGCTTGCTTGTGCTTGGTGACCACGTAATCGAGCATAGCATGCAAGATTTTGTCCTCCGCCTCGGTGATAAGGACGTGCATGAAACGCTTCTTGAGGCTGATAGGGGTGCACGGCTTGTCTTGGACGGCAAGGCTCTCCTCCGCGACTTCAACCATTTTGGGCATGGCGGCCATCAACTCGTCCATGCATGCATGGAACTGCTCGCCATACCGAACGAGATAGTCGTAGATCGGCGTTTTCTCGATACCCTCCGGAATCTCGACATCGTTCTTGTAGGCCCACCCTTGAAAGGTGCCGCAGTTGATGAGGGACAGGAGCAGAGACTTGGCGTTGTCGCGATTGCAATTGAAATCCCGTTGCGCGGACTCCAATATCCCCTTTCTGTCGTTGACGTAGGTCACGATCGTGTCATACTTCGCTTGGACCTTGTGTTGCTCGATGAGCTGAAGCAGCAGCACCGGGTGGCAGTTGACGATGTCTATATCCACACACCGCTTCCCGGAGGTCTCCATGTAGTAGTTTAACATGGCGTTGCGGATCGGGCGATGGAGATTTTGAATCGACAGCGGCAACGAGGTGTAATCACGACCGTACGTGTTCCCGGCTTTGTCGCTCAACTTCTTTTTGTACCACACCTTGAGAACACCGCTCTCGTCCACAAAAGAGATCATGCGTTGCACACGGACGTCCATGCCCTTGTCGCGCTTGTTGAATTGCATAGTGGGCAGTTCGTGGTCAATGATGTACTTTAGAGCTTCCCGGGCCATGGGCTCGGCGTAAAATTTCCGCGAAGCATTGGACCTCGGCATGATTGGGTTGGCTATAGCAGAGAACTTTCTTACAGAGGGCTATCCGCGGCCTCCGTCTTAAGCCGGGCAACGCGGCGGCGGTATCGCTCGCGCTGGATCTCGCGGACGTGCTCCGCGTTGGCGCGATAGTACTGCCTATGATACTCGCGCACGCGCTCGCGGTTCGCCTTATCATACTCCGCGCGGTACTCGCGGATACGCTCCCGGTTATTGTCGCGCCATTTCTTCTTCGAGATCTTAATTCGCTCCGCGCGCTCCTCGTCGCTGAAAACGCGGCGCCGGCCCATCTTGCGCGCGGCGTTCCTTTTATCTAGCGTCCGTTTTTTATCTGCACTTGCGTGACACACTTAAGCCAAGCGAAACGCGGCGCTGAGCGAGAGTCTGCAGAATGCCATCGTCCGTCTCAGTCACCGTCTCCTTCAGCGATTCCGGCGCCGACGACACCGCGGCCTCCGCGGGCTCCGCATCGTCGCGCCGCGCTCGGTTGTGTCCGCGCTGCGTTCGCGTGACTATCTACTCGTCCAGCTACTGTCGTCGGTGCCGCGAGGATATTCTTCGCGAGGTAGATCAAATGCCCGCGAGGTGCCAAGTCTGTCGCAAGCGCGAGGTCAAAGGCGACTACGCGATGTGCTTCCCGTGTTATCGCAAGCGCGAAGCCGAGAAGACAAAGTCGTGCAAGTGCGGCGCGAAGATCCGCGCGGACTACTTTGAGTGTTTTCCGTGCAACAAGGAGCGAAAGAAGCACCAAGCGAGCAGCAGCGACGTTCGCCCATCTGATGCAAACGATTTTCCCTTCATTATCGTAAAAGATGAGTAGCACTCGCGAAACGTCCCTCGGGCGGGCGATGAGCCCCGCGGAACGCTGTTATCTCAGCCAAGCGTTCCTAGATGTGGCTAGTTTCGACTATAGGTATCAGCCGAAATTTGATCGCGAGTACTTTCGCGCGAAGTACCCGGGCTTCGGCGATGATGTAATCGATATCCTTGTCCTCTACGAACGCGGGATCCGATTCAAAGAATTCAAGGCGCTCCTGAAAAAGGGGCGCATCCCAAAGCCGGCGCCGGCACTCGTCGAGATCAAGCGCTATGAGGAGGGCTATTCGCCGTTCGAGGGCGGATTCGAAAGGATGAGTTCCTAGTTAGCGGCGACAACGGACTTCGCGGCGACAACGGACTTCGCGGCGACAACGGACTTCGCGGCGAGAATGGACTTCGCGGCGACACCGGACTTCGCGGCGACAACGGACTTCGCGGCGACAACGGACTTCGCGGCGAGAATGAAGTTCGCGGCGACACCGGACTTCGCGGCGACAACGGACTTCGCGGCGAGAATGGACTTCGCGCCGACAACGAACTTCGCGGCGAGAATGGACTTCGCGGCGACAACGGACTTCGCGGCGACAACGGACTTCGCGGCGACAACGGACTTCGCGGCGACAACGGACTTCGCGGCGACAACGGACTTCGCGGCGAGAATGGACTTCGCGGCGACAACGGACTTCGCGGCGACAACGGACTTCGCGGCGACAACGGACTTCGCGGCGACAACGGACTTCGCGGCGACAACGGACTTCGCGGCGAGAATGGACTTCGCGGCGACAACGGACTTCGCGGCGACAACGGACTTCGCGGCGACAACGGACTTCACGGCGACAACGGACTTCGCGGCGAGAATGGACTTCGCGGCGACAACGGACTTCGCGGCGACAACGGACTTCGCGGCGACAATGGACTTCGCGGCGAGAAATAGACTTCGCGGCGACAGTGGACTTCGCGGCGAGAAATGGACTTCGCGCGGTGCGTTTGAGAGTCTCGGTGCGTTTGAGAGTCTCGGTGTGTTCTGCCTAAGTACTGCACCGAGTCACGCGCTCTTCGGCTCAAGGACCGAGCGAGCCCGGCGGCGCGGCGAGAGAGCGAGCGAAAGAGCGAGCACCCAATATTGCCACTTTCAAACTGGCACTAGACCCCCCCACGTCATGGGGCGGCGAGACCACGTGGAAAACCGCGTGGATGATGCCGCCACCGAAAACCCCCCGTAGTGCCACTGTGCGTGACAAGGCCGCCCCCCGTTATCGCTCGCTTGTACCGTGAGGTACAAAAGTTGTTGTATAGTGATGCTATTATATTAAAAAAAGTGGCACTAGTGGCACTATGAGCTGGAAAAGGGAGTGACCGCGGAAGGTGATGACGTGGTTTGTACGTGAATCCGCAGAGCCAGTAAAAGTGGCACTAAGTGGCACTGTGATGCCACTTTGAGAATGGCGCGCGGAGCACGCGGAAATCCATATAAAAGCGCGCGGGCACCGGGTGCAGCGTCATTTCCACCACGCCCACGCCAAAGCACTCGCAACAACCCGACAAAACCCGACGCGTTTGCGCATTATGCGATAATGATCATGCGACGATGATTATGCTATAACGATTTCCAAGCTGCTATAATCGTTCCCAAGCTGCTATAATCGTTCCGAAGCTGTTATATAGCAAATCGTCGCGATTTGCAAAACTCAAATCATTTTCGTTTTTCGCTTTTCGTTTTCGTTTTTTGTTTTCGTTTTTGTTTTTATTTTCCAAGCAAATACATAGCATATACACAGCATATACCCAGCCAGAAATATATGTTATATATATAGATGGCCGGGAATACATATCTATATGGATGTAGACATACATGTATACATTTATACATATATATGCATACATGTTTACATATATGTATGTGTATATCCATATTATGTATGCACATATGTATATATGTATGTATGTATGTGTACATTTATGTATATGCATGTATATATATACTTGTACAAGGAATACTGCGTGCGACCTACTATCGCCCACCGCCTTGCACGAGTGACGATGACGATGGGGGGCATATGAGGAAGGGGGGGGGGGGGGGGGATAAGCGCACAGCGATGAGCCTACTGCTGACGCAGTGACGTACATCATGCTGTAGAAGACACCACAGCACTTTGGGTCCGCTGTACTATTGTATCTCAAGGTTTCCTATAGATTGCTATATGTGCTGACTCTTATACACGATAATCAGCATATATGAGTTACTTTTATAATAAAACTATAAGTGGAATCATGTTTTAAAGAACACTTTTTCATGGAGCATATTATATAGCAGCATTGTGCACCACAATTTCGGTAAGGACTCTCTGACTCGGTGGCATTGCAATAAGCAATTGAATATTCACCGTATCATTGCGGGCTGCAAACTACACCCTCATCGCACTTCTTGATTTACTACGGGTGCCGACGCGGCGACAAGACATGTTTTTGTAAGAATCCGTGCCATGCCTTTGCTAATCCGAAAACGACGATAGATACATAAACGCATCGATCACAACTACATCACTACGATCATTTGCCTGCAAGGAATTATGGGAGCTTGAAACATGCTCGCGTAATCGCGCCGGCACTGGCATATTGTGTAAATGCGAGATTGTCATGAGTCGATGATAATGGTACGGTTGTAGTGATGCACCGTGCCGTACATCAGTATTGCAGAGAGCCGCATTCCTGACAATGCTGCAAAGGCACTTGGCAGCTTCGCTTGAAACACAGTACCCTCGCTAATCCATTGAGAATAGCCACACAGTTGTAAAGCTGTGTCACCTTGGAACAAAATCGCCCCCCCCCCCCCCCCTCCCCCCCCCCCCCCCCCAGGCGCACCCTCTCCTCAATGATGGCTGGTGTTGTGCCACGCCTTCCCATCGGCGTTTCTTACAGGGACGTTTATCACCGAAGGTCCCAGTACCTCCCAGGATTTTAAATGTGCTAAATCAAGCAATCCTTGGAGACTTGACAGGGCCTCGGGCAGTGCGGGGCCTTTGTGTGGCGGTGTCCAGATTGCACCTCAAGGCCGCGTCTAGATCGCCCCTCAGGGTGTGTTGTACTTGGCGGCAGTGCGCTCCCGCAGACCCTCCGTTGCCGGTTACATGCGCGGCGGTGCACGGCTGCTGCGCCCAGGAGGGGGCGCATCCGGGGCCTCACCCGACGCACTGCGCCGGGCACCGTCCAGCAGGCTCTTGCGCACGGTCTGCAATGCGGGAGGGGCAGAGCAGGGCACAGGGCAGGGATGAGAGGCTGCCTGGCCCAGGAGCTTGCTTTGCAACACATGAGCAAGGTCATGAGCCCTGTCCAGGGAGTAAATAAAAAGCTGCAAGAAGCACCTCTGTATCGGTCTAATACTCCATTTGTGTACATCATGCTGTGCGTTGCACCTATCTAGAAACAGATGAACCCCCTCAATTTTTCACACTCAAATTCCCTCGAATGCTTTTTTTCCAACTTGGACCCCACGATACTCCACCTGCCCAATGCATGATGACGCATTGTGCCACGAGGGGAAGTGGACGGACAAGCACGCGGGGGGTGGGGGGGGGGGGGGGGGGGGGGGGGGGCTAGCAGGACTCAGACATGTAGGCCGCTGCCACCGCCAGAGCTTCCATCTGCCGAGTAATGCGGGAGCTCGAAGCTGCCCCGCGCGGCGTAGCCGCGTTCCTGTGGAGGTTGCCGCCCAGGGATCGGGCCGTTGAGGTCGCGGTCGCCCGGGAGCGCTGCCTTGGCGATGCTCTTGTCGTGCAGGTACTTGGAGAAGAGGGCCGCCTCCGCAGACATGCCAGTCGGCCGTGCTGGCGACGCGCTGCGCTTGGCCTGGTTGCCTGCGCGGGGCCTCCCCTCCGGCAGGAAACCCGGAGGGCGGCCATGGCTGCTGCCGTCGTCCGAGGCGCGCGCCACGGCATCGGAACTGCCCCGGCGCGGCGCACCACGCGGGGGAAGGGCGGGGTCGAAAAGTGGCCCACGCGCATCGCCGCCTGGCTCTCCGCCTGCTTGGCCATCAGGTTGATGGCCTCGCGGTGCGCGCTGCGCAGCATGCGGTGCGCCTGCTGCTCCTCTGCCAGCTCCGCCTCCGCCGCGTTCCGCGCCGCTCGCTCCTCCTGCAACGACTTTTGCAGCTGCGCAACCAGCGCTTCCGGGCTCCTGCCTACTCCCGCGCCTGCCGCTGCCAAGCCGCCGTCCAAACCGGCATCGTCCACACCCACGGCTGCGGCGGAGGCTGCGGCGGCAGCGGCTGCGGTGGCGGCTGCCCCGGCCGGCGCCTCGCAAGCCATGAGACCCTCCGCCGTGGTCACCCCCATGTCTTTCGTCAGCTCCTCCACGCCTTCTGGGCCAAGCTTGGCGAAAGCGCGCCCTAGCAGGCGCTCGCTGTTGCGCAGCAGCGCTACTGCGCGCTTCCGGGCGGCCTCCTCCGCCAGCAGCTGCCCGCGCAGCTCCGTCCATGCCCCCCCCGCCGCCGCCGCCGCCGCCTGCTCCTCCTCCAGCTGCCCCACAAAGCGCGCCTGCACGCGCCTTGCCTCCTGCACCTCCTCGGTCAGCGTGGCTAGCCGCCGGTCGTACCCGCTCGCCTGGGCTTGCAGCGCCGCATTGCTCTGCTGCGCCTCCAACCGCCCTGCGCGCTGTTTTGTGATCTCGCCCTCGAGGTCATACAACCGGCCGCGTACGTCGCACAGCATGCGCATCGCCTGCCGCACCCACTTGCGGTTCTGGCGCAGAGCGGCCTGCGCAGCCAGCCGCGCCTCCCGCTCCGCCGCCCACGCCTCCGCGCGCTCCTCCGCCCCCATCGCCGCCACATCCTCCGCCCGTGGCCCAACCTCCGCCCCACCCTCTTCCTCCTCCTCATCATCATCATCGCAGCCAGACAGGTCCGCCACTTCTTCCCCCAGCCTATCCAACCCCGTCCTCTCCTCCGCGGCCAGCTGCGCCTTCATCCAGCTTACGGAGGCAGCCACCTCCGCGTCGCTGTCAGCGCGAGCACGAACCTCGCCGTCCTCGCCGCCTCCCCCGCGCCTCCGCTTTTCGTGGGATTCCTCCGACCCGCCATCCGGCGGCCGCCCCTGAAGCCCGCGGCTCCGCTTGCTGGCCCGGTCGCTCGCACTGGCGGTCGCGGAGGGGCCTGCTGCTGCAGCGGGGCCGGCCGTCTGTTGCGCCGCGTCGATGTCGACCGCGGCGAACAGCGCGTCCGTCGGGTTCTCGCCGCCGGTGCGCAACGGGGCGGCGGCGACACCGCCCCGCACCGCAGACTTGCCCGTCATCCCTAACTAGGTAGTAGGAAGATGGCCGTCTGTGCTTTGTGGGCGTGGTATGTGCCGGGAACCCGTCAGCCGTGCCGCCAGAGCTGAGCTTCGAGGCGGTGATGATGTCCCCCCTTTATTGTTCGGGGCAAGCACGGGAGGGAGCGGCTTCGGGGTCGCCGGCGGTAGGGTTAAGGGTAGTCGCTACCTACCAGTACGAGGTAGCGACTAGTTAGCGTGTGCCATCACTCATGAACCGTGTGCGCATCGCTCATCCATCCCGCCTTATGCGGGATGCGGGCCGCTTTTAGGCGGCTTGCTGTGTTGATTTTCTAATTCTCGGGAACTGCCCTTTTTGTAATTCACACCAGTACGAGGTAGTTATCTTTTTGTACTGCTTTATTTAGTCGTTGAGTTTTAATTGGCCTTTTTGCAATATTCACGCCAGTACATGTAGGCTGTAGGGTAGCGCTAGTGCATCGAGTACGGATTACTCCGTACCCTGTATCCATACTGGTACCTGTTCGGACGTTCGGACCCTGTAGTACCTGCGCTGTGTATGTAGCGATAGTGCGCTGGAACCGCCAATCAAGTCATCAACTTTATCAACAGCTACTGAATAGTTCGTTGTCGTACTTCGGATGTATTCTTGCAATTTATCCGAATTCTGTTTGCGAAAACTACATCCAACGGATGATGTTCAGCATACATTGGGAGTAGCGACTGCACGTAAATCCTGATAATTACTCAGCCGACTCATCACAAGATTTTAAATGTTTATGCTATAGGTCCCCCCTCCCCCCCCCCGCCCAGCCAGGGCCCGCCCGCGTTTGCTTGCCCCCTGCTCTGTTGATAATATACATCGCTGAAGTACTGTTCAAGTACTGTGAACAGGTAACTTGCATGTAGTGGCGCAGCCTGAGGGTCCAGAAGCGCAACAGCAACAAGAGAAGCAGCCAATCAACAACAGTTAGACGCGATGGTGCAATAAATCATGCAAGTCGCCAACAGTAGAGCATGCACAATGAAGTTGGCAACATATGTAGTGCAGACATATACAAGATGATTGCTACTCCGCCTTTGCCCTCCCAGCCTCGCAGCCAAAATATCTAGTAGTTGAATGCGGACTACTGCTGACAAAGTAGTCACGATGTTCTCGTACTTACAGCCCGACGGAGTACCCCACAACAAGCTCACCGGTTTGCACGCGGTTGGGCCGCCTGGTGTTGCTGCTCCGGTGTTATGCTGCTCCTAAGTAGGCCATGCGCGAGTGCTGTGCTCACTGGTGATTGTTGTGGCTCTGTGACTTTCCCCTTGCGTCCCCGCGCGAGATCCTCACGTGCTACATCACGTGCGGCGACAGCAAAGGCTCGATTCTTGCCCATCCTCTTCATGGAACGTACGAGCGAGGGGCGGCTTGGCTTATTGCCCGGAACAGCCCCTGCACACATGCATCACGTACTGCGCTCCACTATGCATAGTGGCATAGTGGCATGCCTTAATTAAAGTTTGTGGGCACCAAGCAACGCCCGACTCAACGGCCGCGCCGGCGCAGTATGCGCACAGTTGCATCAAACCATCATGCAGAAAGCCGACTTGCGATGCTGCGAGTGGTACTCGAGCTCGATTGGCAACACGCGGACCGTGTAGACTCAAGGTGCTGAAGGTGCCGTAGTAGACAATGTCGGCATCACCCACTAACTGCCCTTCAGATATATGTAGTGGTCACAGTTGATGGCGGCATCAACCATCCTCCATATGCAGCTCGGAAAACACCATGCATGCTGCAGTCTCAGGTAGAGTTGAATTTGTTAGCTCCTCAGCGCCCGCGTGACAGCCTTACCACAGCCGCGAACCGCCGGCGGTGGAGTATCCCGTATTGTCGAGGCAAAATTGGGATGTAAACAAAATATCGTACGTAAAACTCGCAAGGCGGTTCGCGCGAAGGTGAGAGAACAACCAAACCCTGTACTTCAACTGATAACCTTTAGCTAATGACCTCCGTAAAAACATCACAATAGCACAAGTGGGCTTCCTTCAATCGCCTGTTCATCTGTCAACCTCACACATGTCTCCCTCGCAGCACACTTCGTAATCATTCCCTTTACTTTTACAACTACCAAAGCAAGGTCGGAGCAAACTAAACATGTCTGCTTTGACCTGAACCCTGCATCATGCTTCACCTTCCCCTCACAGCGAAGATAAGGTAGTACGTGTACGTAAGGTACTGACGCACAAGGTAGTCATGAACGTCGTCAGAAACAGAAACGACCAACAGGGAGGGGGGAGGCACCTGTGGTTACATGTGAGGCCTTATTACAAGCGTGAAATCTGGCTCGGTAGCAGTTACCCTTGAGAACAGTCGGTATGGTTTAGACGAAACGATAGTACTGTCACCTCTGACAGAGGTTAGGCAGGTTCTATTCGCGGTCGTTCTCACAACCGCCCCGGCACCCGCAGCAGTATAGTTTCTATTCAACAGTTGCAGCAATTGCTGCTGCCCCCCCCCCCCCCCCCCCCTCCTTCCTTTCCCCCCAATTACATAATATGTATCAACCCATCATAACATGCCACTGCTCAGGCAGTGTGGATAATTGAATGGTATGTGTAGTAAAAAGGGCACGCTGAAGACCTACCTACCCAGCCACGTAGACGAGCAATGCGGCCAAGGTATGCATCGTGACATCAACAGCATCATCAGCATATTAGCTGTCATATTAGCTGTCGCGTGGATATTCATTCAGACAGCTTATTTAGCACATTGCATCTAATCCATATTTCCACGTGAGAACAACCTATTTCTATAGTTCGTTTTTTATTGTGTCATGTTCGCGTCCCCTGTTTTAGTGTGTCAGTTTATTTTTCATGTATTGTATAATATGTAGGTAGATTTGAGGTTGCCTCTTTTCGTTCGTATTCCATACAACTTCGATCGTTTGTGGCATTGCGCTGTAGAGGGTTGTACAGCTCAGCGCCGGGTGGCACGTCTGGTGGCGATGGCATGCTACGTCGGGCTACTCAAATCCCAAAGTGTCTCAGGAATACAACCTTTTGGAGTTGCAGCGTTCTTCTGACAAAGAAACGTGCGCTGCGCTGCCCAGGCGGGCGGTGGGAAAGTCTTCATTCCAACCGCCGCTAGCTGCACAAATTACCATGATTTTGTTTGTGGCGATGAAAAGACGGGGACTATTCTGAGTCGGTAAGAAACCGCTGGAATTTGCTTTACAGTTAGTGCAGCAATGAATAATGCATATCGCACTCTTACTAACAGTTGTAAGGCACATGCAGGAATATGACGACAGTATACCCGACGATTCAATCGAAACATGTGAAAAACAAGACAACACCGAAGGTTCAGATGATAGCAGCGATCCATGGGATTTGCTTCTGCAGCACCGTAACAACGATGACTCTCATGACGAAGTTCCTGGAAGTTATCCAGGCTATGAAAGCGAGAGTAATGAAAATCCTGGTGATGTGATGGCCGAAGTCACAGATTTAGAAAGCAATGAAGAACCAGGCGACTGATCCATGATTTACCAGCAATTGCTGCCCCCCGTGTCCCTCATCAAGAAGCGGTGAATGTCAACAAAAAGGTACAAATGCGTATACACAGTAAAGAGTTTGGTATGTTTGATTGCGTTGTGAATGCATATCATTCTGACAGAAGCGATTTAATTGTATTTCCATTGATCACCAGGCATCACACAGGCAGCTGTTCCGAGGCATCGATGCAAACGGATGCCTCTTGCAGCAGCGCTTCAAGAGACACGATGTGGTTCCTTCAGCCGATTTCCCACTGGACAAAGACAGTCATAAGAACATCCACCAGGCACATCTTGGCGTCGAGCATTATGGGTATGTCATCTGCTACCTGTGTGTGAATACATTCGGGACTGCGGAGATGTTGGTATTCGTCAAAAGCATCAGATCCAAGCAAGGTAAAATCCTGAGCTTCCAGGATGGAACCCCCTGTGTTTCTGTCAGCATTATGAAAAACAAGAATAGAAACACCTCGCTTATTATCAGGAATTTAGAGGATAATGATTATGGTTTTAATCTCTGCAATCGTTCTGGTGTTCTTTTTCTAACATCGTGGGAGCGTTTATCTTATGTTGTGACTTGAAACGACTCTGTACCAAATATGATTCTGTGCAACCAGCCGATTGCCAAAAGGCTGCGAAATGAGCCTGATGCCGCGGGTCACATTGCCCCTGATTTCACCTAGTTCAGGCTCACAGAAGCATAGCACCGTCTCTTGGATTCGCTTTAATTGTTTGCAAAGTACCGTGTAATTGATTGGTTCATTTCATTATCATATCGACTTATGTATGAAAACAGTCATGAATGCATGTGGCACCAATTATCGTTTGCTTCATTTCATGATGACCTTTACAACGATAGAAGTTAACACCTCTTCCCATACTTTTTGGCACAGGTACACAAAGCAACAGTACTTTTCTAATTGGAAATTATGTATCCCCAGAGAGTCGTCGATCGTGCTGTCATCCATTACTTGCATTTCGAAAGGGCCTTTCGACGAGTGTCGAAAAAACATAATGTATCACCTTAATCTGTCGATGGATAAACAAGAAAATCGGAAGGCCAACACCAAAAGCCAAACGTTTCACAAAAAGTAGCATATATCGAAGATATAAGATCATGTCAAACGTGTGATAACAAACAATTCAGTGCTCCAAAAGCATATGCTCTGGAAAGGGGCACCGACTTTTGTTATTTTGCAAAAGCGTCACGCCCATCGACGACATTCCTTTTGATAGGGAAATGGGGAGACAACAAAAAATGTACTGCTGCCCTCTTCTTTCTCCTGGCCCCCTCCTGTTTTTCAGCACACCCGCAAGCAAATCAACATTCTATTGCTTTGTTTGCAAAGACGATAGCAATGAGTTAGCCTTTAGAAAAAAGGGGCAATCTCGGGCTCCCAACTTCCTGGCTCGACCATTCTCATGTACTTGTCGGTAGCAAAACTGTCAAGGGGAATAGTTCTTTCAGACATGTGAAATTGCTGGAGATGTGGCGCTGGACTTGGATGCATCCAGTGTTACCATCCAGTGATTTGGTTAAGAAACGATATACTTTGTTTACATTTCAATCGTGGCCAAATGTAAGATGTTTTTTGTTTCGATTGTATCTGTTTTACTGCTGTGATTAATGCAAACATTCGCAGTCGTCCTCTAAGCTCTTGAAGCCCTATCGTATATTCAGTTAAGAACCTCACTATCATGTCCGATACATGTTCAGCAAAGCTCCTGGTATCCAGTCTCATTTCTTCTCTCATTTCCATCATGTCGTATCGTATTGCGTGGTTGCGTTTTGCATCTTCAAAATCAGTATTGTCTTGATGAAATTCCAAGCGACAGAATGGACACCGAAGTGGGATACATTGCACTTGTTGCATCACAGCATTATGTATGCACAGTCGGCATGGAGTCTGTTGCTGCAGATGCAAAAATCTGCGATTTTCAAATTGTGCATATGAAGAATATAGGCGCAGATTACACATTCGTTGTTATGGTTGGTGTTTTTGTGAAGTTCACTTGTCGATGTATTAATAGCGATATTGTCTGTTGAATTTCCGCTCCTCGTTGTCACCATTATGCCAACCATGGTCTATCGGAAGCTTTGGTATGTTGGTATTGCGGTGACAGTGGTGTGGTGCAGCAGTATGTATTGCTGTAAATAAGATGTGCTGCTTTCAAGTACCGTAGTAAAAAGTGTGTGCCCTACAGCTGTACCCTGCTTACCATTGCACCGCAAGTGGAAGTGCACGCGCCATGGATGATGGTGGCGCGATGGCGAGAATGTGCGTTCGCCGCAGCGCAGTGAGGGCGAGGATGAAGATCCTGGTGTCATGATGGATTAAGGTATGTCTTGAACGATGAGGAACCAGGCAACTCCGTGCCATGTCAGCAAGGAACAGGATCTGAGGTTTTGTAGGTTTTTTGAGGCAGGTAGGTGGTTAGGTGCGGCGGTGTGTGTGAGAGAAACGAGTTACATTACGTGGCCTTGGTATATGGTACCACGCCGAGACATGCCAATTCTACTCACCTCATGCATCGTGGAAAGCGACAGCTTCAGCTGCTTCTCCATACACGAAAAGGAACAATTTAGCCAGATGAGACTGGTGGGTGTTCGCTGCCATCACTTCATCTGCAATCTCCTCTTTCGAAAAGTCATGTGCAGCGCTCCCGCCGAATTGCTGCAAGCCGCCGCCGCCATATTTGGTCAAGCAAAGATCCGCCCTGGACAGCCCCAAGAAAAGCAACTCATCATCGGTGTAGTCATCCACCATGTGGTTCCAATGTTGGTTTTGTTCTTGCGTCAAATCTGCCCCGGAGCTTACACCAAGTATTTTCTTCCGAACGTCTTCAGCAAGGCAACGCAGGGCTAGCCTTGCTGATCTCCTGGTCAGGCGCCGCACGGCTTGTAGCAGCTCTGTGTTTGACTCTTGCAGCTTCCGGTTGGTTTGAGACAGTGTGCGGTGCTCCTTCCACAGACTAGCCAAGGACAAGTCCGGCGACTTAACCACCACATCACAACCATGTAGCTGCATACACATTTTTGTAAGGTGTGAGAACAAAACTACCTGACAAGAGGCATACGCAGCTGATTCCGAGAAAGCCAGGCCTCACCTCATGGATAGGGAGGTTCGAAGCAGACTCCACGCTCAAGGTGCCCCTCTCTTTGTTCAACATGTAATACGCTAATGTCCTCCCACTCTACACCAAAGAACCGCGCAGCCTCCTTCCGTGCAGGCTGCCAAATAGCAATGCCGAGGGTGTCAGACCCCTGTGGTAGTGTGATTGCGCCTATCCTTTCGTGAGAGATCCACTTTATGTCGGCGGGGCTGTCCTACAGACTGCAGCTTGGGAGCTGCTTCCTTTGGAGGGGCTACAATTGGCGTGGTTGGAAAAGGTGTAGTAGTGGCCACCTGTCCAGTCCCAGAGCGAGCGACCGGAGACCGAGTTGTGGTATTCTAGACAATACATATATTGTGCCGCGCTGCCTGTAGGTGGGGAGCGCACAACAACCGATATTCCTGTTACGGAACACAGCGTTGAATCGCTTACTGGTGGTCTTGTCTATCTCCTTAGAGTTACCTACGGTAGTGGTCGCGGTGTGGCATACTGCCTCGCGTGGGCGGGTACCCAGTGCTGTTGCCGCCTGCCCGGGCGTTCACGGCCATTACGGCGCCTGTAAGGATTATTGTGCCGGCGGGCGGTGTGTGCTGATCTGGAGTCTGGACGCGCGCGTGGTTAGGGTATTGCCAGAGGTTTTAAGGGATTGTTATAACCCTAGAATAGACGCCCCATGCCGGTTTGGTTTATTTAACTAAAATCAACTGTAGTGCGGAGAGAGGAATCCCGGACGTGGGGGTGTGAAAAATAAGAAATAGGAATAGTTGTTAAAAAGTTGTTAAAGTCGCCAACAATAGAGCCTGCATAATGAAGATGGCAAAACATATATAGGACAGACATATACAACATGATTACATGTTGTTGTTGCTTCTACGCCTTTGCCCTCCCGGCCTCGCAGCCAAAATATCTAGTTGGTTCAAGATATGGCTCTGTACTGCTGACAATGTAATCACAATGTTCTCGTACTTACTGCCCGACGGAGTGCCCCACAACAAGCTCACCGGTTTGCACGCGGTTGGGCCGCCTGGTGTTGCTGCTCCGGTGTTATGCTGCTGCTAGGTAGGCCATGCGCGGGTGCTGTGCTCACTGGTGATTGCTGTGGC
Source organism: Tetraselmis striata (assembly GCA_006384855.1). Taxonomy (NCBI): domain Eukaryota; kingdom Viridiplantae; phylum Chlorophyta; class Chlorodendrophyceae; order Chlorodendrales; family Chlorodendraceae; genus Tetraselmis; species Tetraselmis striata. The sequence goes on along the minus strand of VCJN01003280.1, from coordinate 36,459 downwards.
TCTGTGGCTTCCACATGTGCTTAGAAAGCTTACCCCTTGCGTCCCCGCGCGAGATCCGCACGTGCTACATCACGTACATCACGTGCGGCGACAGCAAAGGCTCGATTCTTGCCCATCCTCTTCATGGAACGTACGAGCGAGGGGCGGCTTGGCTCCTTGCCCGGAACAGCCCCTGCACACATGCATCACGTACTGCGCTCCGCTATGCCTAAATTAATGTTTGTGGGCACCAAGCAACGCCCGACTCAACGGCCGCACCGGCGCAGCATGCGCACAGTTGCATCAAACCATCATGCAGAAAGCCGACTTGCGATGAACACTGCGAGTAGTACTCGAGCTCCACTGGCAACACGCGGGCCGTGTTGACTCTCACAGGTGCTGAAGGTGCCGTAGTAGACAATGTCGGCATCGCCCACTGCAACTGCTCTTCACATATATGTAGTGGTCACAGTTGACGGCGGCATCAACCATCCTCCATCTGCACCTCGGAAAACACCATGCATGCTGCAGTCTCAGGTAGAGTTGGCTGTGTTAGCTTATCAGCAGCAAACCGCCAGCGGTGGAGTATCCCGTATTGTCGAGGCAAAATTGGGATGTAAACAAAATATCGTACGTAAAACTCGCAAGGCGGTTCGCGCGAATGTGAGAGAATAACAAAAACCCTGTAAAACCTAACAAATCTTCAACTGATAACCTTTAGCTAATGACCTCGGTACAATCATCACAATAGGGCGACGCTTCAATCGCCTGTTCATCTGTCCACCTCACACATGTCTCCCTCGCAGCATCTTTCGAAATCATTCCCTTCGCTTTCACAACTACTTTCCACTCCATGAACTCTGAAACATGTCTGCTATTGACCTGAACCCTGCACCATGCTCAACCTTCCCTTAACAACGGAGATACGGTAGTACGCGTACGTAAGGTATTGACGCGCAAGGTAGTCATGAACGTCGTCAGAAACAGAAGCGACCAAAGGGGGGGGGGGGGGGGGGGTAAAGGGGGCACCTGTGGTTACATGTGAGCCCTTTTTACAAGCGTTGAATCTGGCTTGCTGGCAGCAACCCTTGAGAACATTCGGTATGGTTTAGACGAAACGATAGTACTGTCACCTCTGACAGAGGTTAGGCAGGTTCTATTCGCGGTCGTAGTGTTTCCACAACCGCCCCGGCACCCGCAGCAGTACACTTTTTATTCAACGGTTGCAGCAATTGCTGCTGGCCCCTGCCCCCCCCCCTCCCCCCCCCCCCCCCCCCCCCCCCCGCGGTCTTCTTTCCGAATTGCCAATTATATAATATGTATCAACGCATCAAAACATGCCACTGCTCAGGCAGTGTGGATAATAGAATGCTATGTGTAATGAGGGCACAGCGTAGACACAAGTACTCAGCCATGTATCCGAGCAATGCGGCCAAGGTATGCATCGTGACATCATCAGCATTCATGCGGCACTGCGGACGCTGCTCGATCTTCGATTCTTCGGTGTACAGTCACCACTAGTAGCCATATCAGCTGCCGGCATCCATTGCACGCCTCATTGTGACATCGACCGTTCACCGCCTGACTTCCTGTGATGCTTCACATATTGTCTGCGCCATTCATATTTTCTCCGCTTCCAGTAGCCTATAATAGACTTGCAATGCGGATGGCATACCGTAACCACGCTTTGGGTTTGCGTTGTCATTTTTGACACCCCCGCGAGGAGGAAAAACACATTTACCTTGAAATGTATCACAATGTCACACGAATACCACGCGGATAGTCTGACTTGATGCTGCAAAAAAATAAGTTTTCTTTTCGACTCGTGACCCCAAACAGATGTTACGGCAAGCGGCACGTTCGTGTGTCATTTATTCAGCTGTTTTAAGAGTGGTTCTTACACGCGCTGCAATTGATATTGGCTCAGCTTGCTGGGGCTAGTTGATCGCCACATCCAGGTAGTCCCCAATCTGTGTGGGCAAAACAAAGATGGCACTCAGTGTATTCCAGCATATGCCCCTCGCCCCCACCCACCCACCCACCCACCTCCCCCTGCGCCACCTACACTTGGATACATCATGGAAAGGCCCACCTTGGCATGCACGTGGACAATGCCGCGGTCAGCGACGCACCTGAAAGTTTAAGACCTTCAGCGTTTTCTTGTCGTCGTCACCTGGCCTCCCGGACATCACCATTCCCACCTGTGCAGCATGCGGCATCTCGCTGAGTCAGCATACGGCGAACAGTGAGGGGTGTGAGGGAGGAGTTCGCCACAGGGGGAGGGGGGGGGAGGCGGGGGGGTTACCGCTCGCATCACGCTGTGCCCCTTCCTGTCTGGATATACAAACGAGAATGCGAGTCGGGCCTGCATGGGGGGGGGGGGGGGGGGGAGCGGGGGTCAGCGAGGAAACAAACCAAGCTTCCGTGCCTGAGCTGTTGGCACACAGGATTGGGGGTTCACAGCATGCCCAGTAGGGTTGCTGGAGGGGGGTTGGGCGCCTACATTGGGCTTCCGCGCCACTGGCTGAACCTCTTTGACCTGTGATCAGGCAGGGCGCGGGAGTGAGAAACTGTCAAGCGCGGTCCTCCTGGACGCTGGCCCAACGCAGACTGGGGTGCAAGCAGCGGTACCCGTGGCAGGTGGGTCCATCCTCACCAGGTCCGTCAGCTCTCGCAGGGTAGCGTCCATCCAGGTGTACACCTGGACCTCCCCCTTAGGCAGCTCGCCAACCTTTGCGTACTCCTCCAGCTTGTGGTGGCCGCCCAGCTGCAGGTACGGTGGCCGGTGCCGGTCAGGTGCACGGTGCATGGCACAAGGTCGGATGCCAGCCCGGGGGGGGGGGGGGGGGGGGGGGGGGGGGGGGGGGGCGCGATGGGCTGCGCTGGGTGGTGCGGCCCGGGGAGCGCAGGGTGCTCAGTGATACTGGGGTGGAGAGGAGGTCTCACCTTTGGGAAGACACGCAGCAACAGTGGGCAGGTCTGGAGGAGCAGGGCGGCGGGAGCAAGCACAGGCGGAAGGTAAGAGCCAACGGTATAACACAGCGCCGCATGGCGTGCAGTGCGGCTGAACAACCCCCCCCCCCCCCCCCGCCCTTTGTACCCCCACCCCTTTCCCGGGAAGGACCCGCCCTCAAAATCTCTAACCATAGATTCTGGCAAGCTTCCTACACCCATCGGCGGCGGCAGCGGTCGGGGGGGGGGGGGGGGGGGGGGGGGGGGGGGGCATCTGAGGCTGCGCGTCGCAGGCGGGCGGCACCTTTTCGCGGTCGATCACCAGCGCTGGCGGCGGAGGTCCCGGAAGGCCCGGCGGCCCCGGCGGCCCGGGCGGCCCACGCCGTAGGGGGCCGTCCCTGGCATCCCTGTCGCGGGGCCCCAGCCGCCGGTAGTCTACCTCATCTCTGGAGCTACGCATCGCAGATGTTGGGAGCGCTCAGCGTGCAGGTCAGCGGGTGCTTTGGAAGTGAGGCTCTGTACGATCGGTATACGGTATACGACGATATCTCCGCGTGCTGGAGGGCTGAATGTACCTGGTCGTCGGGTGCCCAAAATCACATCTACAGGGTACTGCGCACTCCATTCTATATTTCTTTGGTAGTAGCGATCGATTCTATGGTAGTACAATATTAGTGACTAGTCCACTATTTCGTCCACCTCGCAGTTGCTGTAGAGGACCCTTCTGATTGTCCTTTTTTGGTGATTTCCTGATATCGCCTTCTGCTGCTAGCTCATGTAATTACATTATTTTATTGTACCATGGGAAGAGGTCCAGGTAGTAGGGACTCCAGCTACAGAGGGTTACAGCAGTCGCAAGTGCATGATGCTGCATAATAGTTTTTAGTTTTCAGTGTATGTTGGTTGAGTGAACGCGGTGGGGTATCGCCGTCATAATTTGATGGCGTTGTTAGTTCCGGAGTTCAGAGATTTTATTAATAGGCAGGTCGTTGCGTCAACACCCGAGGACTTAACTGCATTTTGGGCGGGGTAGTCCCCCACCGCCCCCCCCCCCCCTCCCTTCACGGCGCCCTGGATTTTAATGGGAATGGGAAAACTTTCCGCCACTTATGGCGTCGGGCCCTCCCTCACATTGATGCCCTGATGTTGCACATGTATCTCCACATGAGAAATCGCACTACTCCCGAAATGTTTTGCTCCGCGGGATGGCGATTGCCCCAACTTGCAATACCAAACGGGTAGATTTAGGGCGGACCTTTCGTGGTCAATGCCGGGTATTTTGATTATTATTAGTAGACGGTGATCCAATCCTTTTGGAAATTTCGTCACTGGAATCTAATTCCCCCGTCCTATCCTAACCAAAAAGCGATCCTGACGTATTTGGTAACCCGTACATTTAAAACATCGTGGCCGTAGGATCCTTGATGACGCCAGTACTCGTTCATCGTACGGTCCAGATCCCATAGTGATTTGTTCATCGCGAGTGTTCGGATTGGTTGTCAAATCACGAGGCTCTAGTAAGTCGGACCTCGGCGAGTGACCAAATCACTCGCGTTTCCTATTTGGTCGCGTAACTGTCGGTACGCCAAAGAGACTGGATGGACGGCGCACATGCGCCCATCGTTCATCGCACGGCTTGCAGCTGTCGTGTGTAACGAACTCGCCGCCGCCCATGCACGGGTGACCCACCTGCTGCCCGCGCACCACCCGTGGCACACTCACCACCCGGCCGCCATTACCGTCTGCTGCGTGTTCGGCCGCCTACGTCGAGGCGACCGCCCCAACCCGAAATTCAGTCAACGTTTCTTGCCTAGGGGCTATGGCTAGCGTACAGAAAGAGCGCCATATCTTTGTTCTCATCCCAACCGATGACGACGAGGAACACATGGCGGGCGGCGAGCAGTCGGACGCGCCCGCCACGTGTGCGCCAGTTTGAGCGGCGCCATGGTGGTAGGCGGGTGCCACATGTGGCGGCGCAATGCGATACCGTTAGTGAGTACGGAGACAATGTGCACGGGCGGGGCTCCGAGCCGCTACCCACAGCCTATGGCGCGGCGGGGAGGAGCGGCTACCGTTACGGGCGCGGATGGCGTCATCAGTTGAAATCGCGAGATATCCAAATACGGTCGCTATTTGCTTGGTCAGAAAAGGATGCATTCCTCCATGTTATTCTCGTACGAGCGAAAGAAGGTTCCAAATCAGTGATTTGGTTAGGATAGGACGGCGGTTGTGCGGGATGCTTCGGCAATCTGCGGATAGTTAACCAACGGACCGTCGCCTCCGGTTGCCAGTCATGTCCAAGGGGCGAAAAAGAATGTTTCACTTATTGCACGCAATCCTTTTAGGGTTTTAGGGTTTTACATCGGTACCGGTACGGACCAGAGTTGGCGACTACCATTACATACTACAGATGCACAGTTACAAGGAGGGTATACAAAAATAGGTAGGTTGTCAGCTTTTTGGCCGACACGCATAGTTCTTTGGCATCATTTTGCCCGCGGGGGAAATGGAGAACGGATCAGACTAGAAAGTCGAACATTTCACGTAATGCTATGCATCCGAAGAATTTGACCAAATCCGAATTTGCGCGAAATACCGATTTCATTCGACACAATGCTATTTCATTGTATGGGTGCATAGTATCGTCGGATATACCCCAATAAATGACATTTTCATTTTAACTTATCTTAAAGTTAGGGAATTTTGACGGTCCGAGCTACGCAACATTATTATAATTGTTCCCATTTTTAGGCTATTCTGATTTAATTTGTGATTGGTTTAGCCCCCCCCCCCCCCCAACGATTTCCCAGCTTCCGCACTTTGTTAGGGTCGTTTAACAGTACTGTGCAAAGTCGTGTGAGGGCTTTTGTCACATCTGTAACATGTTATCAATATGTTTTAGTGCATGTGGGCAGCACCGCAGTAGCCGCGATGCTGCCTCCCATGTTGTATCAGCAGTCTTGCATGTCCTAGGTGTTAGCTATACTCGTACCGATACTCGGCTGCCCGGTATCGATACTAGTATAGCGCGGAATACCAGTACTCGGCTGCCCGTGTACCGGCTGTATGGCTATATATGCGGTTGCCCGCGTGTATGTGACACGATCGGATCTTTTGAATTGCTTTCACTAGGGGAGCGCAATATAATGGCGGCATTGCAGAAACAATGAATGAAAACATTTGTGTAGTGATCACACTCACTTAAGATTACATTCTGAGTGCACCATGCATGGCGACAACTGGTGCCGGGGTGGATGGGTGAGTGACAGCCAGCCGGCTGTTTTCGTCTTGAAAACATCGTTAAACATTATGTTACAATTTGACCCACCGCCTCGCTTCCCGGGTTGTTCAGCCGACCCATGCTTCATTACCGACTACCAGGGCAGCTACGGGGGCACAGTGGAGTGTTTTGAATAAGTAGGGCCCATTCTGAATTTGGGCATTTGCTCGCTACCCGTAATCCGAATAGAAGGCCTAGGCCAGCTGGCGGTACGAGTACCAGCCAACCTTTATTTGTAATCCAAACCAGCCAACCTATCCGCGCGTTGGCGCCCATTTTTCAGGCGGTCCTCATTCAAGTCGCGACGTACCCTGGTACCGAATTGAGTTACCCGGTCCTGAGTCGGAAATTTACTTAAGGGATGTCATACCTAAGGAAAAATCGTCGTATCATCCGCAGAATTTTGCGTGTTGGCACGCTCTGGTTCAGTATATAATAATAATACAGCCGCCTCGCAATTAAAACTCTACAGGAATAATGATATCCAGCATAATAAATGATAATAGTCGCTACCGCGCGGGCACACGCGGGTGGGCGGCCCACTTGACCGTGCCGTCTACCTATATCATCGTCGGCTATATAAATGGGCGATGACTACGCGACGCTCAGGCAGAGGGCAAGTATCATCGCGTGGCGAGGCATTCGTCAGCGACCCGGACTGCTGCACGGCGGTCTGGCGAAACTCTGAGGCTCGATGCTGTCGGGAGCAGCAGAATCTACAGGCTTTCAGCTTGCTGCGCTAGCCGCTGCTGCTGCTGGCCTGGCGGGGATCGTCACTTACTACGGCCGGCGGGCGCGGCGCGCCGAGGTGATGGTCGGCGAGGGGGGCGTCGCTCTGCCCAACGCGGCAGTCCCCCCCTCGAAGCGCACCCGGCTGGCGGCACCGTTGTCCGAGGACGCGAACCCAAACCTCGACGATTCCGCGTCAGTTTACCTCGAGTGCCCCCATGACGAGGACCCCGACCCTTTCCCGCTGCTCGCACTGGCGGACCACACAGTCTTCCTCGACGTCTGTAAGGTTTGCCGGTCGGCCTTCGATAGTGGAAACCCCGTTTTTTATTGTTCATTCGTCACAACAGTCGAAAACGCCGCTCAGCCTGATCCTTTTCGACAGCCAGCGCTCCCTCCCTCCCTCCCTCCCTAACATGTCCATCCGAACTCCCTTGTACGTTGCTTGCCGCAATGCCGCACGCAGTTTCTGCCTGCGAAATCTATCGCGCGCCTCAAGGCAGCCTGCCGCTCGCTGTGCGACGGGTTGAACACGGAGGAGGCGGTGCAGTGGGTTGTGGCGAGCCGGGACTGGCACACGCTGCGACGCATCCACCGCGTGGGCGATCTACCGCTAGAGCTGCCGGACGGCGAGTGGTGCCTGGAGAGGCTCCATCTCGCGGAGAACCCGCCCCGCTTTCGGCCGCTGAAGGTGTAGCTGCCTCCCCGCGCCAAGCACCTGCTAATTACACCGCCGACTTCTTCGGCGCTCCTTTTTTATTTTACGTTTTACTTTTTTGTTTTAGTTTCTTCCTGCTGACCCTCCCTCCCACAGCATAGAAACGACAACCTACGGAATTCAAGAAAGTGGCTCCCAAAATCAGCATCTGAACACCGCCATCTGTTGTTGTGGGACGTAGTTCGGGTTTGGCAGCAACCACCTGGTGCGAGATGGCCTTAACAGCACCATCGTTTGCCTCGAGGAGATAGCTCAGCTGATGTACAACCACAAGGTACGGGCCCCAGCGCACCCTCACGCTCGGCCACGGCCCTCGCAGCCAATGCTATCGCTCATTGATGCATACTGGATGGCCATCGTGGCTGGTTGCTATCGGCCGCGCATGCATCGCATCAGAGGCGCAGGCGCATAGACATGTCCATCGCATCTCTCCAACGATTTCCCCTCGCCTTGCTCCCTTGTGGATGCCCCTCCACGCAGGGCATGCGCATGCGAGTTACCGGATACACCCAGCCGGACGCGCCGCGCTACATTGCGCGCCGCATCTCTGCAGCCCGCGCGGCCGTGGCGGTGCTCTACCTCGCCGCCCGCCTGCTCGGGCTGGGCGTCTCCAGCCACAACATTAACGCGCTGCGCGCCGTGCTCATCTGCACCCCCATGGAGGAGGGCGGGCATGCAAGCCAGGGGCAGCAGCTGCGCGATTCCGGCTTTGTGCAGCCGCTCCCGCAGATGCTACATTATGAGACGAGCGACGATGAGGTTGTGGTGTTGTCAGAGCCGGAGGACACTGAGGTTGACGATGTGAGCAGCACGGACACCGACCATGAGACAGACAGTGGCAGCTCATCTGACGGCGGCTCAGGCGATGTGGAGTCCGAGGATGACGCTGGCGGTGAGGAGGAGGAGGATGGCGCTGACAGGCCGCAGCCAATAGGCAACTCCGTGCGAACTCAGCAGGTGGAGGCGCCGCCCGGCTGGTCGCTGGAGGGCGCCCGGCTCAAGGGCGGACGCCTTCCAGCGCTGGCCAGCACACAGCCGCGGCTGGCGAGCAGAGAGGCGCTGCGGGAGGCACTGCTGGACGTGCTGGAGCGCTTTGAGCAGGTCGCAGCGGGAGGCTCCACGCCCATCAACACCAACTGGGTGAGCCTCGCTATCATATGCAGTATTGGTGATCTTTGTGGCCGGCCTTGCGCATGTCTTGATAAACCTTGTACACTGACGGGTATTAACTTTTTGCTGTGAAAACTGGGCTTATATAGTGTCTACTGACGTATCATATAAAAGCGGGCGCGGTGAAAGAATGTATGGGTTAGCGTCATTGCGACTCATATCCATTGGGCGCAAACACGAATGTCCCTGGAAGAGCTCTCCTCGGCCAACAGGATGCGGCTATTCAAAACAAAAAAAGATGTCAATCTCAGATAGCCTCTAATGGCCCCCAGATAGCCGCTGTCCTCACCTGCGTGGAACTCCCTGCTCCCACTGTACGCAAATCCTTGCTCAATTGCTCCTGCGCAACGCCCACGTAGGAGCAGGAGTACGGCACCATCGACCTCTCCGCTGACCGCCGCGTGGAGTTCACCATGCTCAGCCTCTAAGCCGTCGTATGCGCATGCTGCTGCCTCTGCAATGGCCATGCCTGCATACGCGACCCCCCCCGCCCCGCCCCCCAACTTCCTCTCCTCCCTTCCCGGGTCCCCCATAAAAGAAACGCTCTGATCCCACTTATCCATAGCGGTGGGATTGAAGGCACATGCGCAAACTTATCCCTCCCGTCTCTTCACAAGGTGATGTTTAGAACCCCAAAATCCCTACCCTCATGTCCCTGAGCATGGCGATTCAACTGTTTGGTGAAATGGCTCAAAGCTGAATCTCGGGGACCCTGCAGACCTCCGCGGGGGTATGTAATGTTCTTACTGCTCAGCGTACTCGCGCGCCCTGTACCTCTCATTGCACCCTTCTCCGTTGAATCGCACCGGCCCGTGCGGCGATGGTTAACGAGTAGGAATATATCGAAATACGATACACCCGTTGTCGATGAACACCCGAGATCGTACTGTACGATAACCGGTTTCAAATCGGTTATCGCTTAGCTGGTTGACTGTGTAATAACCGGTACATCACAACCGGTTTCCCGGTAAAGCAAGCAGTCAGCTGGTAAAACATGCCCGGGGTTGAACTAAGGAGAATTGGCCGTGAAAATGGAAACTCCGGCGCTCGGAGGTGGTCTGAAGTTCCCCCCCCCCCCCCCCCCCAACTTGGTCTACTCCGATAACTGGTCCGGTGAGATTTCGCCTGGCAGTTCTGACAAAATCGCCGCAGCGCTGCTCGTGCAGCGATTATTTCCGTTATTGTACTTTATGCTTGCATATTATATTTCACATTAATGCCCGGTACGAGGGAGAGGTACAGGGCGGGGGGCTACACTGCGTGGATCGTGATCGTGCCTAAGTGCTCTTGTGGAGTGGGACCACAATGGCAATGCATCGCAGCTCCATCAGGGATGTGCTGGCGGCTGGGGGAGGCGGACCGAGGAGGGTCGGAAAGGCGCGTCACAACTGCACCGCGCCGCGCGCATTGGCGAGCAACCGCGTGCGCTCAAGCATCTTGGCGCGCATGAAATTCGCCACGGCGCGGCAGCCCTCTTCGGCAAGCTTGAGCACCGCCTGGAACTCGTCCCGCTTCATCTTGTTATCCATCTGAAGCAGCACCACCTGTTCCACACAGCCAAGGGAGGTTGGTGAGTGCGCTGCCAGTGACAGGCAGCGAACATCATCACATGTGCCCAGCTGCCCAGGGCGGCCAAACGCACAAAGCAGGGCCGATGACAAGTCTGCCCTCGAAAAGAGTAGGGTTAGCCACGGGGGCGCATGAAGGAAGGCCCGTATAGGAAAACCCCAGGAAACGTTGCGATGAATATGTGCATCGTTATACGTATCAATACACAACATGCATAGGGGCCGCTCTTTCTGAATAGGGACTAGCCTAGGGACCGCGGCAGGCACAGGCGAGACCGTGGGAGCGCGGCTCGCCTTGTTCTGGCTGTTCTGCAGGGCGACCGACACGTCGGGGCCGCCGCCCGCATCCTCCGTGTAATTGAGGTCCAACAGCGGGGTGCTGTCCAGGAAGCCCGCGGCGCAGGAGGAGAGGAGGTCCTTGCAGGGGATGCCGGCGTCGGCGAGCGCCAGCATGGCGGCGTTGATGCACGCGCACCTCGTGCCGCCGTCCGCCTCCAACACCTAAAAAACGCCCAGGGAAAGCGGAGAGGAATGAGTCATTATGGTGTCCAAAACGTTTGGTGCTCTGGGGGAGACACGACATACCGGGAGTTCCCCGCGACGTGAGCACACATTGGCGGGAGTTGTCCGGTTGCATATGATGCATTGGAGAGGAAACAGAGGAAAGAGGACATTGCGGCAGACGTGTGAGAAGTGAGGATGGGTTGTCAGTATGCGGTCCCACCTGCACGTAGATGTCAATTTGCGATCGCGGGAGCAGCTCCACCAGGATGTTCTGCTCCAGTGTCTCGCGGATGACCATCGTCAGCTCCGTGCTGCGGCGGTCCGTCTTGCCGCGACGCCGCCGCTCCCCGCCTAGCCAGCGTGCCCCACCATCCACGCTTTGATGAACGACGGCTGCGGGTGGCCCGTGTTCGAGTGGGATCGCGCATGGGGTTGTAGGAGGGGGCGCGTACCCGTGCTGAATGGCGCCATCGCGTACTCACACTTCACCACCGCCCGGTCCTGCTGCGCCTGCGACCGAATCTCCATCTCACGCGGTCCAAACACCGCCGCCATCACCTGCCAGGAGCACCATTTGTAGAAACGAGGACACATCGCTCAGACTCCAGGCTCATGGGTGGCAGCACAAGGCACTGATTAGCCCTAATTCCCGGCTATCTCGCCCTTTGCACATTTCTCAGTCGCCCCAGGCCGCCTCAACACAGGTCAGCGCCTCAAGCACCCGGTCAGCGCTGCTTCTCTGTGGCTCGCCAACATCCGGAGCAATCTGAGAAAACGCGACATGTGCACATGCCAGAATGTACTGGTGTAGAAGCAGGCGCGTGCACCTACTCAAGGTCGCTGCGCATGTACCTCAGTACCGAGCTGGGGCACGGTGATTCCGTCCGGCTGCCCTGTGTACCACCAGGTGCCCGGAATAGCGCCCGCCACTAAGCGGCATTTCTGGCGTCCAAGGTCTCCCCCCCCCCCCCCCCCCCCCCCCCCCTTATGCGCGCCGGAAGACTTAACAACGGGCAAGCCACCCACCCACCGCCAGCCGCATCCCCTCTAGGTTCCAGCCTGACGACCCCCCGGGCATTCCACCGCCGCTCTACTTTTTCCTCTTCCCATCCCCGAAGGCGGACACTGCCGGGGTCATGGGGTTGGCGTGTATGGCAAAAACAGCGCAAGCACCTTTGTGTTGCCCATCTGAAATGTGGCTGAGCCATCGGCGCGGGCCAGCGTCCCCAGCTCCGCCGACAGCGCGCGCAGCTCCGGCGGTCGGCGGCCGTCCAAGCGGAGCCCCTCCGGGGACACGTACTCCATCATCGCGCCGGCCACTCCCAGGAGCGCCGCCCCCGCGAGGCTACTCCCCCTGGCCTGTACTCAAACCGGCTGCTAAGCGTGAGCACGCTCAGCTAATAACCTTGCCGCAACTGCTACTGGCGCTGCGCGCCGTGTTGTTGTGTAGCCGGAGCGAAGGAGCAGGGCGTCTGATGCGCGAGCAGGATCCCCGTGCGGCCGCCATCGCTCTCAGGTAGGGGCCGGATGCTGATGATTTTAAACCAGCTGCGCTCAGTTCAATATACATCACCTGAAGATGTGATTATGACAGGTTTTCCGGAGTGCAGACGGGCGATTTGCGAGTCTGATGCGTCTTCCAAGCGAGCTCATTCCGCACCCAATGCCTCTGGTGCTGCGCTGCTTCGGCAGCGCAATTGCTGTAGTGGGCGTTTTTTTGGTTTTTTCGCCCCCGGGACAGGACTGGCACCAGTGAAACCCTTGCAGTGTCTCTACGACGGCCGTTTAGGCAGCAATCCAGTCACGGAAAGCCCTGGGTAGGCGACGCTCCGTTATAGTCATCAAGCAAACTGCCGAAGCATTCTGCAAGACTAATTGAAGGCCAGTGACGGAATTTCCAACACTGTTGGATCACCGTCTAAAACACTGCCATCAAAATACCCGGCACTGACCACGAAAGGTCCGCCCTACCCGTTTGGGCGTCGGCCCATTCAAGTACTGCGAGTTGGGGCAAGCCCCAACCCGCGGAGCAAAGCATTTCGGGAGTGCGATACATGTGCAACAAAAAAGGCAATGTGAGGGAGGGCCCGACGCCATAGCTGGAAAAATTTCCCATTCCCAGTAAAATCCAGGGCGCCGTGAAGGGAGGGGGGGACCCCGCCCAAAATAAAGGCAGTTAAGTCCTCAGGTGTTGACGCAATAACCTGACTACCAATAAAATCCCTGAACTCCGGAACTAACAACCCAAAATTATGACGGTGATACCCCCACCGCGGGCATGTAGTTGGCGTTTTCTATTGCTTTTTCGGTTGGTTTCCTTATCACATTCTGCAGATAGCTTATGTAACTATATTATTGTGACAGGTATACCCGCAGTCCGTATTACGAATCCGATGTACATAAGGTGTGCAGGTTCTCACGGCCAGCACCATATTTTGCATATGCACTTGTACGAGTACGGGTTTGAATTACAAAAAGCCAGCAGTCGTAACAAATCCACGACCGCCAAAAGCATAATTTTTTTATCCCGCCCCCGGGACAGGACTTGGCCCTCGCCGGCTCGCCCCCCTGCCTGCCGCCCGTAGTAGTACTTTGCCTTCTCCCCACTCTAACCCGTGGAACCAAACCCACTGGCACCAGTGAAACCCTTGCATCGTCTCTACGACGGCCGTTTAGGCAGCGATCCAGTTACGGAAAGCCATGGGTACGAAAAGTAGTACTAAGAGATCAACACAGCAAGCCGCCTAAAAGCGGCCCGCATCCCGCACGAGGCGGGATGGATGAGTGATGCGCGCACGGAGCAGAGTCCGGGCCACGCGTGCACATGTGTGCGAGGATGATCCACGGACGGGTTGTGCAGCTTCGGAGGCGGGATGGCGGACAATTCTGCGCCGTCCGATGAGGCAGCGAGCATGCTCTCTAGCCGCCACCAAGCTCAGGGCCCCGAGAAAATCTGATGCTAGTAAAGCCTCATGGTGAGCCCAGGTGGTGCACCGAGTTCCCCCAGATGAGAGGGCACCCCGATCCACGGCCAAGCATGCGACACTGCGCACAGTGCGGCGTACCCCCTGCTCACCTCGCCCACTGTGCCGAGGACCATGCATGTGTACTCCGACATGTCAAGGATGTCTTGAAGAGGGCCTTTCTCTCCCGGCTCCGTGTTATGCCACGCCGAGTCATGCACTGCCAACCCCCGTTGCAGGTCGCCCAACAAGGTGCGCTCAAATCGATCCACAGCCGTGGCCCGGGGCACCGCATTGTACATACTTGATCCCACACCGGCGCATAGTCTTGAACTCCAACAGCGTGGGCTTCAAGCTCCGGGGATCATAGCTCCATGTCACGACGTTGAACGCCGGGAGGGAGATCTCTGCGTCCGGCACCTGGTCGTCCTTGAGTTCATCCCTAGGTGCGGTGTTGCCGAGAGGCACTGCATGCTTGTACAAGTCATCCACCTCCCGGCGTACAACGATACCCATGTCGTGAACACAATGATCACGGAAGGCGTCTGCCATAGCGTCGTGCTATACACGCTAGTGGGCGTCTCCATGTGCCGGGAGAATCATGAGTGCGTCGCCATAGAGGTCGACATGATGGGGTTGTGCTCTGACGAGGGCAGAATGATTTATTTGGCTCCCAACCACCGGGGCAAGGCATGCGCTAGGCAGAAAGGAGTACCCGGCGGCGACCTCCCGCAGCTCATGCGGAGTCATGACCGTCCGTGCGCAGTGGGGATGGCCACCGTCCACGTGCCTGACGTCGCGTCGATCTGGCCGAACAAGATCCATTCTTGCATGTGACAGCTAGAAGTGCCCATCTCATTGTGAAGCCGAGAGTTGTTGGCATGGACTGTCTAGAAATGATGTCAGCTCCTTATTTTGGAAGCCCGACGCAGCCTCCGTCTCCCGTTCCATCACGCGGGCATCGGCGTCGCTGAGGTGCCCAGCAGTAGCTCCTCGTCGCGGAGATGTGCTCCGACTATACATGCGCTCATGGAAGCAGCGCCACGACCTCTTCATTCCAGGCCGCACTGGCGACCGCCTTCCCGCCGTTGGTGCACCCCGCTGGCATATCCTCGCCTTCAACATTCCCGCCCGCGACGACCCCCACCCGTGGCATGCTTCCAGATTATCAGCCATTCTCTAGTCGGCAAACCAGACGTTCCTTGTGAAATGTTCTAAACCGGTTTATGTGGTTTCTCTATATGTACGAGATAGCCCCACGGGCGCGGCGGCCGTAGCGCGCGTGTAGTGCGCGCGCATGATTACGGGGCCCGGTCATCACGGCCATCACCTGCCTGCACGGCAAACCGACCGGTCACTCTCCCTTGCTGTGGCACGCTCCATCGAGCGCACCACAGCCCGCCCAACCCCCTCTGGCTGTTGGCTTGTTGGGTGCATGCAAATCCCTGATTATCACAATTTGTAACCAGATCTGGGGTTCGTCGGCAAACCAGACGTTCCTTGTGAAATTTGATGTACACCTGAAGAGTGCTTGGGTATGGGCAAAGTAACCGGTACTAACGTCGGCAGGAAGGTGCATCTTTTTGAAGGGGCTGGGCCACCTACCCTCAATTTGATGTGTAAAAGCAATACATTACAGTGTTTGCTTGCTCGAAGTGGCCCCTGCCGCACAATAGTTTTGGCCGGTCTGAGGTGCCGGCTCTAGCTTCATCGATATTCAGTATTATCGAAGAGCAGCCAATACCTTAGACCTGACTCCTACTCCTCTGGCTTAATTCGCGTAGGGTGAGGTGGGCAGGAGCGATTAAACAACCGGAACTGAGCCGGTTCTTTCACACCTCCTAACTATTTGCAGTGGGGTAGCCGAGGCCCCTACGACCCCCACGGCCCAGCCACTACACCCAGACCTAGTGTCGCTTGATCTTCCTCTTCCGTCACTCGTGCGGTTGTTTGCCTGTTGGAAGGCAACGCTTCTGCAGCTGGTTCAACTGTCGCAGCAGCTATCGGGAGGCGTTACCATAATTAGTTAAATTATTCGTAACGCTGCATGTGAAGCGGAGAGCGAGCGACGCGCGCGGCCGTACCGCCCCTTCCAAAAATATAATTTCGCCGCCACTGTCACCACAGCTCCGAAGTCGACGAAATCGATATTCTTGGAGAGGCTGGGCCACCCTCACTTTGATATGTAAAAGCAATACATTTATTACAGTGTATGCTCGAAGTGGCCCCTGCCGAACAGTAGTTTTGGCCAGTCTGAGGTGCCGGCTCTAGCTTCATCGATATTCAGTGTTATCGAAGAGCAGCCAATACCTTAGACCTGACTCCTAACAGACTCCACTCACAGACTTTTAGGTTACGCCGTCGAACACATCGCCCGGTTTAACACCCGTCAGATCAACCAAGTGTACGCCGACGTGTACGCAATTGCGTTTTACGTAGCGTCATCAGCGGCGAGGTCGCCGCCGGGAACCGAGATCGGGGAGCTGCATGTACCGGGCACTGAGCTCTGTCAGCACCGCTGCACGGTGGTTGGCGAGGCGCCCCCCAAGCTAGATAGCCCTTCGCAAGTCCTGCGGAGCACGCCGGCGTGTACGCGCTGCGTACAACGGAGCGTCGTCGGTGAAGAAAACATTTCACCGGTGAAACTCGCCCGTGTGGGCCCATGCAGCGCGCTCGTGCCCCGGCACACCGGTACGAGATTATGTAGTTGTGTCGCGCGCTGCGCGACGCGGCTCTGAATGTTGGTTGCTTGTAATTATGAATTAGGAATCAACAGCAAAATCCGTGATACCGATGTGCGAAAGTACGCATCCATCGCATCTTCTTTGAAGGCCCAATGACCCACATCCGAGATCAACCGCCGACTGTGGTATGCGTTCCAAAGCCTAGTGGCAAGCGACTTCCGGCTTGAATGGCTGGAAACACGGGCCAAGTCCGCGGTGCGCGGGTTGCCGCGCCGGGATATGCCCGGACATATGCCTGCTTGAAAGCTACTGAAAATCCAATGTAAGGCCTGCCAGAAGATGTAGCCGGCCTCGTCAACCCAAGAGTAGTCGGTGGTGTAGTGAGCAAGTAACCACCCGCCGGGGGGGGCGGAATGACTTCAAGTATTGCTCTAGCAGGTGCACCAGTTTGATCTGTAGCGATGGTGTCCGGAATACAATCAAAAGCAGCCCCTTGCCTACTGTCCACAATTTTTATCGACATTAACGCGGATGCGAATGTAGGGCTGTGGAGAGTGTACATCTCTGCAGATCTGCACATCTGAGGTTGGTGCGAATGATATGGACCCATTCTGGAGGATATGATAGTTTATCCGGAGCTGCGCTGCATCCCCCCTTCGCAGGCAACCTAGGTTCAGAAAGACTAGGCATAACCGCTGGTGGAAACCATATGACCGGCTGAGGTTGAAGCCCCGCCCGTAGATATTGCGGAATTCGCCCAAGGCAAGTGCCAGGCGTGTGCTGGGCTTCCGCGCAGCCCGCGCTTGGCCACCACCGTTAGCAATTCTCTGACCACCGCCTCCGGGCAGGGGTTTGGCAGCGACCAACCACCGCGTGACAACGACCGATGCTGGCGCCCATGCCAGTCACTAATAGCGGCTATTCTACCTCCCACCGTTGTAGGCTGGTGTTTTAAGTCACAAACGCAGTGTGCAATGAACGTCCGCAGCAACCCTACTGTTGCTGGAAGCGGTGACACACCTCTTGTGCTGCAGAACCGTTGAAAAATGGCAGCAAGCAATGCCTCATAAGTTTCCTTGGATGACGTCCTCAGGCGTTGTGCTTCCAGATTGTCAGCCAGTTGACCTAGTATCGTCCATTCCACAGCGTGACCCGATGTTCCCGTTGGCAGACTACACGCTGTGCATATGAACCATTCAGCCGCACCGGTGTCTCTTTGACCTGTGCATGTCGCGCACAAAGCCGTCCCACAGTCCGCGCAACAATATACAGTCCGCATGTCGGTTGCCTGACAAGCGAACAAAGCAGGTCGACGTCATGCGGGGCGCTGCCCTCCGGCAAAACAGCAGGGAAATGAATTAGCACGACGCCCCACTCAGTGGGACCGCCTGATACGCGCTGCTGCGGCACCGGGTGCTCTCACGTTGCGAGGCGCCAGTCCGGGCGCGTAAATATGGCCCTGCCTTGCCGGAAATAGCCCACGATGCGGGCCCCAGCGAGTAACTTCCACCACGGTGCCGGAAACCATGTCGGCAGAACGAATGCTGTGGCCTGCGTCGTGGTGGGGGCCGTTTGAAACTCGGCCCAAAAATGATTGAGAATCGCTTTGATCAACGAGAACGGCGGATTGCAGGAAACGTGCCGGTGTCGCCACTGATGATGTAGGCAGCAATCGATTGCCGACCAAAATACCTTGCCGTAAGCGTTGCGGCCAAGGGGGTCGGAGCAGGCATCTACGTCGAAGGGTCCGACCTCGGCGAGCAGCCGCCGGTATATATCGAGCATCGGCTGCCAATGAATCTTGATCGTCCAGGCGCCCCTTCAACCGGGAAAGGCCGTCCGCCAGACTGTTGTGTATTCCCGGGATGTGCCGTGCCACTAGTGTTGGGTCTCGTGCAATGGTTGCCACAATTCCGCGTCGTAGTCCGGTAGTAAATGCAAAACTGACTTGCCCCAGAGCGTACTCGGGCCGTCATCACTCCAGAGTAACGTTCGCGCGAGGACCACTTCCTCGGGCGGTGCGCTTCGACTAGACGGCACCGCACACCCGCGGTGCAGCAGGTCCAACCACCAACGCAATTCCCTCATGGCGGGGTGAGTCGCCGACGCGGCACATTTCGTCTGGGTCCCATTCGTCCGTCGGGCTCGACGTCGGGCCGGTGAGGAGAGTGTCGCGCTGCGTATAGCTCCATCAGATATACGTAGCTTCCCGATGACGGAGGCCAAACGCCCCAGCGGTACCGCGCCTACGGCGAGGGCCACCGCGTAAATTGTTGGACCGCTGCTTCCCACTTAGCAGCCCGCGAAGCGGTGATAGACACCTTGCCCCGCGTGGAATCGATCATCACGCCGGTGTATTCCATTCGCGTGTTCGGCCACTCGGTCTTTACGTTCTTTACTGGGAAGCCGTAATCTTCGAGGACCAAAAGCACGGAGTAAAACATCATCTGATGTTGCCACCGCGAAAGCGTGCGGCAGAGTTGAAGCATGACATTGTCTAAATACGCCCATGGCAGGCGCAACTTGGAATAGTCGACCTCAAGGCTGCCCATGCGACAATATTTCAAACTTTCAGCGAGCAAAATATTGCGAATGACTCGGGCTCACATCTGTTGTAAACCCAGTGACGACGCGACGCCCATCATGGCGAAACGATATCGGAAATTAAATACTCGCCAGTAACCGGATTTTTGAACCCCATATAGTCGGCGTCGCCGATATAAGTGGGCCAACAGTAGAATGGCATTGCGTTCGTGAGGTCGAACTTCGCAAGCGAATCAAACTGTTGGATGCCAGAGAGTAAATCGGAAAGGAGGTCCAACTTGCACGCATATCGCGCGATATTCAGATTCACTTCAGACCGAAGGAAATCGAACTCATTTCGAACCTTGTACGGATCGTGTTTGATAATGCACGCGATCGCGCTAACCTTCCCGGGCACGTACTGCAAGGGGCCTTTGACATACCCCTGCTCGTGCTGCCGATCCACCTCCGTTCCCGCAGCAGCGCCGCCTTCTTGGCAAGATCGGTAATTCTTCTTCCGCAGCTTCGGCGGTCGCCCGGTCCACTGATGTGCGTGCCCATGTTGCAGTGCCTCCTTCAACTCCGGGGGAACGTGTTCTGATGCTAGCAAAGCGTCGACGTTGACCCGCATCCCGGGCTGATGAATATCGTATACGGAGTCCAATAATCTCCCCGGTTGCGCCACGTACCACGCCGCCCACTTCGCCGATGCGCGCGGTGGTACGTTGAGTGTAAGCATACTTGCCGGCATACATGTCATGCCCCCTCGTGCCTAGTTCAAAATAATGCCGCTGGGTGTCGGTACTTCCCGTCTCAAAGCGCCGCCGGCAAACATTCGCGTTGCGAATTCGCTGCGTCATGTCCTCATGCGACACGGAAGAGTACGATGCAATATCAGTATTACACAACCCCAGCGTCAACGCTAGCTGCACATCCGCCTGTCGTTGGTACGCCGGGCCCGGGGTCAGCCCTGGTCGGCGAAAGTCGCCCGCCCACTCATCGCACCCTCCTGCCGCTAGTCTGGTCACAGCCATGACCGCTATGGTGAAGAGAAAGCGGTAGCGCCTCTCCTCGCCTAGATCGTCGAAGCAGTCAGCTACGACTAACATCAAAGCCGACACTGAGGGGCTCGGGGAGCCCCTCCCCTGTCATCCCTGAATCGGTGACGCCCTCGGATAGCCGGGCATGGGGGGCGACACGCACTTTGTCTTGAGGCGACTGGCGCGGGCGTGTTTGCCCCCACAGCGTATGCGCATGTATGGTCGGGTGATGGGCACGTTGGCGGGATGCTTCCGCGCATTGTGCTGGTCGGAGCCGCACAGAAAGCACGGTTTGCGAGGGGTCTGTATCGGCCCTCCACTCTCTCCACTGCCGCCTGCTCCACTGCCTAGGCCGCCACCACCGGCCAGGCCCGGCCCAACACTCGGCTCGATCCAGAGCGCGCTGACGTTGCGCCGTGCGAAGGGGTTGAGCTCTTCCTGTGGGTTGTCGTGGAAGTGCGGCGCCACATGTGCATCGAACAGCTCTAGTTGACACATGACTGCGTGATGCAGAAAAACGCCCTCCGGCCCGAAGGTGGTGTCCGCTTGCTGGCGAAAATCATGATCGTGCATGTTGCACAAATAGTCAAAAATCGCGTCCCACAACGGCTCCTGACCCGGTCGTGCACGACCCTCCTCGAGCGCCAGCTTGGTGCCGTAGAGCAATCTCAATCGAACCACGACCCGCGCCACTCCTTCACGGCGCCGCGCACCCATAGCTGTGTAGACGGGTCGAACCACGCCACGTCGCCCACGCTCATAAGCCGAGCGTGATACGCTAGCAGGTTGCGCGAGTAAGTCTCGAGTTGGCGACGGTGGATTGTGACCCTTGCACGGTTGTAGCCCATGAGCTCCAAAAAAGCCGGACCTTTCTCACCCTGGCCACGCGCCGTGTAATCGACTTCCATCGGATAACCAGTATGCAAGTAATGCCCTTGGTTAAGGTCAGTGGCGTACGTCATTTGACGCATGGTGCCGTAAGGTAACGGCGCTCCAGCGAAATTGGCGTTCATTGGTGGATACGGTGCCGGAACGGGCGCGGAGCGCTTAAGGCCCCCCAAAGTCTGCTCGGCGCCCTCCGTCCGGGTAGCGATCCCTTGCACCTGTTCCATTACCGCCAGTAGGGCGGCTCGCTCCCTCTCCGCGGAGCTGACGCCCTGAGACGACGGCTCTCTCGCTGAAGGTGCATGCCGTTGCTGTTGCTGCTGCTGTTGTTGGTTGTTGGCAGACGTCGGCGGCTCATCCGGAGCTGACGGCATATGCTGCGGGTCACGGAAGAGAGTCTCGTGCACCGGTGGTCGTTACACAGATTTTGGTCTCACTGGCTCGTTGTCGTCGTTCAATTCACGTCCGAGTAGGAGATCCCACTCTAAGCGTGTGTCGTAGCACACCGCCGCGCATACGTTCTTGTACTGCATGTCCGTGCGCGCGAAGTCTTCGAGCATCCGTGTGCATGACTTGACAGCACCCGTGGCACAAAACTCGCAACGCACCACCTCCCCCGGGAAATCAATCCATATGCTCGTCCGGTGTCTTGCCGCAGATGCAACAAAGCGTAACCGGTCGATGAGGGCCCCGGCCATCCTTGTCCTTCGCCAGAATATGTAGACCATGGCCTTGTGATTGCCGCAATGCGGTGCGTTACCCGATGGGGCATGCGAGCAATGCTTGCCATCCTTCTGTGGTTCGCCGCACCTTGCTGGCGGCAGGCCGTTGCCCGAAATGCGCACCAATAGACTGTCGTACAGTGCCGCGTAACGCGTCTGGTCCGCTGAGCTCAGCGCCATTAGCCGCTCTCGGCCAGAAAGATGACGGGCTAGCATGGTCAGTTCTCTCCCGCCGTCGTCCTTGTTGTCGACGAAAATGTCATCCTTATGCACTTCGGCAACGCTTAGCAAACGACGCAACCAATCAATCAATCAATCAATCAATCAATCAATCAATCAATCAATCAATCTATCTATCAATCAATCGTTGTGCGTGCGTCCCTCCACACACGACGGAGCTCAACCACTAGCGCTACTCGGGTCCCGAGGTGAGCGTCCCCTTCAGTCTCAGTTGGACGACTCGGGCTGGGTGCCATGATGAGGTTGAATAGTGGTGTGTGGAGCAGGAACGAGGGAAGGCGCGAGTGAGACGGTAGTCTTGTCGTTGTCTTAGCGATTAAAAAGCCGGAACTGAGCCGGTTCTTTCACACCTCGTCCTAACTATTTGTAGTGGGATAGCCGAGGCCCCTACGACCCCCGCGGCCCACTGCACCCAGACCTAGTGTCGCTTGATCTTCCTCTTCCGTCACTCCTGCGGTTGTTGGCCCGTTGGAAGGCAACGCTTCTGCAGATGGGTCAGCTGTCGCAGCAGCTATCGGGGGGCGTTACCATAATTAGATACATTATTCGTAATGCCGCCTGTGAAGCGGAGAGCGCGCGACGCGCGCGGCCGTGCCGCCCCTTCCAATAAAACATAATTTCGCCGCCACTGTCACCACAGCTCCGAAGTCGACGAAATAAACCATTACAGTATAATATTGCAAGCAGTAGGGGCATAGCGACTAATCGCACGGGTCGTCGTACCGGTAGTTTGCGCCAGCAACTACTCGGCAACCCAGCAGCAACCCAGCATACATAGCCTGTCTGCCCCGACCCCCAACCGGTGTGAAGTTATTGTTATTGTGCTCAGTCAGTCGCTGCCGGGGGTCTCGCCAAAGGCTGCGCTTAGGGAAGACCCCATATCTAGTCCAGAGCCCGGTAGTGAGCCTACACGGCGGCGTGCCACGGTCTTCCTCCCGGGAGTCCACTCACTCGCTGCGCGAGTCAGCCGGTCTCCACGAGGCCGCGGGGGCGCTGCCTGCAGGCCACCAGCCGCATAGGCCGGCCGATGGGGAACGCGGCGACAAAGGGCGGCGGTGGCAGTCGCCACCTCAGGCCCGTGGAGCCCGACGCCAGGGAATTTGACAGCGATGGTCTCCCGATGCCGCAGCAGAGCTCGTCGCCGCGCTTGGGCGCGTCCTACTCGCTGCCGGCGGTTGGCGATTCGACCGGGCAGCTGCGGGAGCTGCGCGACGCGGTGGGCAAGTCGGTCCGAAACCTGGAGAGCCGCCTGCAGGAGGTGCGTGCAGTGGTGCCTGCCACTCAGGCTGCTCCCCCTGGTCCCTGTCCGCGACTGCCTGACGCGCGAACCTGTGCCACGCCGGGCCCACAGAGCACGGAGCATGACGCGGCGGTGTCGCAGGAGCTCGGCGAGCTGAAGGTGAGGCGAAGCGGAAAAATAACCAAACAAAAAATATTGTTGTTATAAATGAAAACAAAAGGGGGCAGATTACTTTGCGGTTCGCTGGGGCGGGTCAGGAGACTCCATACTGCTGCCTGCGCGAGTGCGGCGGCGACTATGTCTGCTTGCCGGCGTTAGCTGTGGCCTGGTTGGCTGGGGCTTGTTCGGCTCGATGGGGGACTCAGTGTGGTGTTGGGCGGCATTAATACCTCGCGGCAGGGAGCTCTCCAGGCGGCGGAAGATGGAGTCGCACGCGTGCGTGAGGCGGCGGCGCGGGAGATAGAGCGCGAGGTGGCCCGCAGCCAGGACCTGCTCCGCAAGTCCGCCAGCGAGGCCACGGTGCTGAGGTGCGGCCGGGGAAGCATGTGCTGCTGCATGTGTGGGTTCGTGCTAGCAGGTTGCCTCCACAGGCTGGACAGCGTCCCCTGCCAAGGGGGGGGGGGGGGGGGGCGGGGGGGGGGGTCTCCCGGGCAGTCTGATGAGCTGTGGTCACATCCGCTGGTTGGGGCCAGGCTGCGGCTAGAGCGCCAGGCGGTGGCAATGCAGGGGCTGCAGCGCCAGGCGGCTGCGCTGCGGCGCGCCAACGAGGAGCTGCGCGGCATGTTGGGCGAGCTGGTGGGCGTCCACTCGGCACAGCTGACGGAGCTCGCGGGGACGCACATACCGGCAATGGCGGCAGCCGCGGCCCAGGAGGTGACCCATCCATCTATCGAGTAGGATCAGGCCGCGCACGGGGCGAAAGGGGGGGGGGGGTAGTCTGCGGTGTGTGAAGTTGGGAATATACTGGCCGCGGGTGACTGAGAACATGCACCACCCTCCTGCGAGACCAGACCAGCGCACATGAGGAGCAGGAGGTGCAGCAGGGCGAGGCGGAGGAGGCGCGTCGCGAGCTGAGGCTGGCGCTGGAGCGGGAGGAGGCTTTCAAAGATCTGCTGCTGAGGTGCGGACTCCGGGTATGGCCGGAACCAGGGTGTATATCGTCACCCTGTCAAGGGCTGGTCTGACGGGGGTAGGTGACTCGCAGTGAGCACCAGCGGCGTCTGGAGCTGACCGCCTCGGCGCTGGAGGGCCACGGCGCGGTGCCGGTCATCGCGCGCATCCGGCGCGCGGCTCGCAAGGAGCTTTCGCACGTCGGCGCGCCTGCGGTGGAGGCAATCGGGGCGGACTCGGTGCTGGTGAAGCCCGCAGCGGCGGCGGAGAAGGTGCGCCTTTGGGGGCGATGTGTGAGCAGTATTGCGCCCACTGGCCCATCGTGTGTTATGCGATGTTGTATGGTACGTTCATCGGACTTACTCTGAGCCCCCCCCCCCCCCCCCCCTCCCCCCCAACACACACACACTTGGTGTCCTGGGCTACCCACAGATCTACAGATTTGACCGCGTCCTGTCGCAGCACGATGGCCAGGACGCGGTGTGCCGCGAGGTGCTGGGGCTCATCCAGGCCGCGGTGGACGGCGCCTCCGCGGCGGTGCTCGTCCACGGTGCTGACAGATCCGGGAAGAAACACAGCATCCTGGGTGAGCCGCCACCCTGGGTGACAACAGCTGCTCCCGCAGGGGGTCTGAATCAGGCAACACAATCGCCCAGATGTTCTAGTATGATAATGCACAATGTGCCTGTCTGAGTGTGTTACCGGGCATTCTGTGGTGAACCTACTGTTCCCATCCACCGCATGTGTTCGTATACGGGTGCCGGCGCGGGTATAAGAACAACGCGAACAAGAACCCGTCCTGCCTGCCAGAGGTCAAACGTAGTCGAAGCCCAAGTGAATGTTCTGACAGGCAGGCTGCATGCAACCCTAATTTGAGACGTATGATCAGGGTCCACACATAGGTGCGCCAGCACTGGTAATCGACAGTGAAAAAATCCCTGTCCTCAGGGGCGATTCCAACCGCGTAAAACCCGTCCTGCAGGTCCATCTGCAACATGTAGTCCCCAGGGCGCGTCAGGTTGCGTAAATCGGCGTTTAAAGGCCGATGTCTGCACCAGTATGTATCCTCTTACCCACCCGCATTTGTCACTCTATACGTCTGCCCCTAGCCATATACCGTATCACCTATACCCTAGCACTATCACTATGCATATACCTGTACCTATGCCTATATCCTATCTCTCACTCAGTACTTGCAAATGGCATCCTCTATATTCATCTATAGTCACTGTGATGTACTCTTACATGTATTCTCAAGAAAATTTGATATACTCTCTCACATACTCACCACAGGAGTCAATCTGTTTCTGGAGCGTTCTGCGTACAGGTCCGAGCACTGTGTAAATGGGCATCGCTCGGGCATGGCGGATACATTCGACTTTGATACGTCCTTACCTCTCATGCTCCTGACACTCTCAGCACTGCAGCCGGTGCTCTGTTCCTTAGCCACCGCAGAGGGTGGGGTGCGCACATGCGGCGGGCGGTCCCGTAAGACTCGCGGTGTCCATGGGTGCCCGTGCCCCGCGCAGGGACGCCGGGGGAGCCCGGCTTGATGATGCTGGCGCTGGGAGAGGTGTTCAATCTGACGCAGGCACGGGAGGGTCTGTTTCAGTCGCATGTGGGCGTGAGCATGCTGCAGGTGACCCCCCCCCCCCCCCCCCCCCCCTGGTAACCCCCACAAAAAAATGCCTAGGAAGGCCGCATTTGTTGACAGGCCTTGTACACGTGTTAACGAGGTGTTGCGCTTGGCGTGCAGATCGGGGAGGAGGAGGTGTGGGACCTGATGGGCCCGGATGGCAGCACCCCGGGGCCAGCGGGCGAGACCGTGGCGCCCGTGTTCATAGGCGACCTGGGGAGCGCGGTGGCGGTGCTGGACCAGGGCGTCGCGGCGCTCCCCGGGGCGGGGCGCGAGCCCCCACGCGGCTGCTCCCTCCTCTACACCATCTTTGTGACCGCGAAGAACCGCATCTCGGGCGCCGAGTCGTCCGGGAAGCTGCAGATCGCGCAGCTGGCGGCCACGTCCCCCGCCGGCGCCAAGGGGGCGCCCGCGTCTGTGCTCCACCTGGGCGACTGCCTCGTGGCGAGCCTCAAGGGACAGCGCCCGGCATGGGACGCCCACGTGGTGAGGCTGCCCCGCCCTGCCCTGCACGCCAGCCGGGTCGTTGACGCTTGCGTGTCGCCGCGCTGGTCGCCCCCTGATGAAACGTCTCCCCCCAACATGCTCCCCTTTGCCGGATTGTCTGCGGCGAGTCACGAATACTCATTCATTCTGGGCTGTCCCGAGGGCCCCTAATTCGTGAAGAGCATGCAATTAAATCAGGCCCCGGTCTTATAATACTAACAGCTTTGGCACATTTTCGGCTTAAAATAGGAATATTCCATTTTCAAATGGTAACACGTTTCCAGCTTAATAATTTGGTGCAGCTGTGGTACAAATATTTCATAATGGTAACACCAGCTTTGGGGGTCTGATACCAGAATCCACCACCACATTAAAACAACCCAAGTAGCACCTCGTCGTTTCGACACATTGCGACCGAGAGCAGGAAACATAAGGCTACAGTACAAATCATATTCATATATACATGAGCAGAGAATTCAGCACTGCGCCATGCCGCTGATTTGTCCCACCAATTCAATGCATGGAATCGTCATGCGGTGCTGACGAGGATGGTGTGGGCGCTGCATGCAGCTGAGCCTCCTGCTGAAGGACTCCCTCATGCCTCCGAGCCCCAAGGCTGCCGTGCTCACCACGCTGTCGCCCTGCACGGAGGACGTCCCCGAGTCTGTCGCCGCCCTCAACTTCAGTGCGCGCTGCTTTGCCGCCACCTCCCGGGGGCAGCTGGCGCGGCCCACCAGCGTCTCCGACGCGTTGCAGGTGGCCCTTCTCCCCTGCATGATTCATCCATATACCCCGTCCCCTATCCACTAGTGCGCTTGCCCAGTGCTACTCGTATGCCCTACTAATCTATGCTCTGTTGCTGATTTGATTTTGGCAGACTGGCACGAGCTTCGCGCGGTCAAACAGCCGCAAGTCGCAGGATGGCGCGCCTTTGTCATCGTTTCGGCGAACATCGTCCCGCGCTTAAGCGGTTGGATCACATGGAGGTGAGCAGCGCTGAGGAAGTAGCGGCCGCTGGGTAGCCAGAGGCAAGGCATGTCATTGTCATGAAGGGGCAATGCGCGGTAAGGATTGTGACTCCAGGCATGCAAGTTAGGCAGTCTTTAAGTTACGAAGCCTTTCAACCTACGATCCGCCCCGCGTGGCCTGACGTACCCCCTATTCCAGTGGGCCTGCTTCACGAGGCACTCGCGCATGCTGCAGTCGCGGCTATTTCCGCTGCACGAGTACCGCGGCCGGTGCCTCCATGCAAGCACACAATCCTTGCCTCACCGGCGTGCCGCACGCCAAAACGCGTCAACAGTGTGCAAGTCTAGGCAGTGCATCACTGGTCCGCCCTCTGTTGCGCAAGTCTCTGCCATGGATGCGAACCTCAGCAGCCGCCCTCCTGCTCCATCACGGCGTCGATGACATCTCCATCCTCCATGTCAAGCTAACGGCACACACAAGAGCAGTAGAGGCATGGGCGAGGGGCGCTCAGTCGAATGGTTTGGCGGCCCTCAGCCCATCCGACGCCGACCTTGTGGGCAAGAGGGGACGAGTCTACCGCTACAGCTACAGTCGCTGGCTGGTGTATCTTCTTTCTTCACGCGCAGTCCGTCGAACAGGAAGCGCGTTACATTGGCGCCTATGGCATTCTTCTGGCAGTAGGCGTCGAAGATTTTTTCAAACTTGGTCGTTGTCCTGACCTTAAACAAGACTTCCTTTCCATCAGAATTCCGAACTTTCAAGCTTATTTGCACCGCGTCGGGCTTGGTCTCAGCTTCTGCGTCAGCCATTTCGGCGGGGTGTGCGGGCTGGGCTGCCTGCGCGAAAGGAGCGTGGTCCATAAATCGTCGAGAGGGCCAGGCCTGCTAACCCCCTCCCTCCCGCCATCTTAATTTGCCCCAAGAGGCACTGTATTTGATAGTGACTGTGGAAGGGCAGCGGTCTCACTTTCGATGTTGGACTCCTCAACGCCCCCCCCCCCCCCCCCCCCCCCGCTGGTGGCAACAACAGCTTGATACGCGAGCAACCTTATCAACAGCTTGAAATCGATTCCGGGGTAATCCTGGCTAGGCTGCTGTTTGGGATATGGCTCGACCTCGGTGTGCAAAGGGCGCGCGGACGCGTGATGGGCCTCGCACGCCAGCAGACGGCGGGCTGTGCGCTGTGCATGGAGCCGCGGCCACTGGTGGCCGGCGGGCCTGTAACGCTGGGTACCGTGCGGCGGGGCGGCGCCTACAGGGGTATGTCACTATATGACAGGGCCCGTAGGATCACTAGGATACCTCGTACGATACTTCGTAGGGTCGTAGGATACCTGCGGCGAGCGAAAGGTATTGGTGATGGGCGGACTTCGTGCCGGACGCTGGAGCTATTGCGCTCTGCAGTGCTCCAGGTGCGTCTCCTTGCCTATATCGCCGCGCTTCGTTTTGCTGGTATATGTCTTCGCGACAGCTCTCTCGGCCCCACTTCTAAATACGGCGGTAGGTGGTGGTGGTAAGTGGTAGCAGAGGTGGTGGTAAGGATTAGTCGCCGCGCGACGAAGGGTCCCGGTACAGGTACAGGGTAGTCCCGGCCCGCTGATGCGCATCGATGACGCTACCTACGGTACCCTGTACTGTAGCGGCGAAGCCGCTTTACTTCGTGTGATATATACCGTGTTTATATACTGGACAAACCAATCCTATCTACGAGGAGATTTATTCATAGTGGCATCACGTCATATATATCGATATTATGTTTACTAGGGTTATATAATTACTAGGGTAGGTATAATAATTAATATAATTACTGATATTTACTAAGCGGCGCTTCGCGCCGGGGATTTGTGGAGGTGCCCCTACCTCTTGGGTTGAGCGTGGTGCGGCCGTGCGGGATGCGGGCCGCTTTTAGCCGGCTTGTACAGTAGTGTTGATCCTGTAATACTGTTGTTTCCGGGTAATAATGCTTTTAGCGTTAGATAGATTTGTCAGTAATTTATTTTTCAAAAGAGACGTATTTATTTATTTTGTAAAACAGATTAAATCTGCAAGCCGCGTAAAAGCGGGCCGCTGACTACTGGTGTGCATTACAAAAAGGCCGGTACCCAACCCACCGCTAAAAGTTGTACTACCCCCAAAAAAAAAGCAGCACTACAAGATCAGCAATACAGTACAAGCCGCCTACAGGCGGCCCGCATCCCGCACGAGGCCGCGCAGGTCGGGCCGGTCGTCAGGTCTACGGGGCGGGCACGGCGCGAATCGCCACGCCCGCCGCCTGTACCGGCACCGGACGCCGGACGCCGCCGCTCGACCGTCGCCCGTCCGTCGACGGACGCCGGGCCCCGGGTCGGCGGACTGCCCCCGCACCGCGGCGACCCCTTTTTACAGCACCATACTTGGACTACCGTGTGTGGTAGGTAAGGAATAGTCGCTGAATAGCCTCGAATGCTGATTCAGCAATAAAAACGCGCTGCGGTACCGCGTTATTTTGGCGTTTTAGACGAATACATGACGTGCCTGGGCTAGAATACACGCGCATCCATTCAGAATCTTACCGTCGTCGGAGGTGTGCCTAGAAATCAAACGAGCACAGATCGAACGTATGACGGTTCATACGCGAAGACGCAGCACTGGAGGACGGACGGAGGACGGACGCCTAAAAATCCGTGATAAAACCGTATTGTTACCGGTATCGATTCTCTCGTATTCCAGGCGATTTCGGACGCGGCTCTCCTTTTCCTCCGCTCAACCCAAGAGGTAGGGGAATCGCTGAAGTGCTCGCTCGCTTGATCAGGTCATCAGGAGTAGCGAATACCGGACAACGTACATCCCTTGTCCGCTCGGTAGAGCGGTCGTCTCGTGTGCGAGAGGTACCGGTTTCGATTCCTGGCCGATGTATTTCGGCAATATCGGCCCGACGTGTCCCGGGTTTACTCGGTTGATGCATTAGCCCTTCGGGGTTCGAATGAGGCAATGGTCTATGGGCTATGCCAGACCTACGACTGCAGTTGGCGCACGAGGTCAAGTGCTGGGGCGGCTTCGGCCGATGTCCCGGGGCGAACTTTACTTTACTTTTACCGGACAACTAGTCGCTATAAAACAGTAGTCGGTACTGTCACCGCAATTATTTTAAAGGATAGCAAAGCAGGGAGCTCGCAGTTTTGCCTAGAAGTTGTCATATCTCTTACCGCGTTTGGCACAGGGGCTCAGCCCCCAAAGCACGTATGATGCAAGGGTTGGGAAGGGTGGGTTGCGCTAGCTGGATGCTGGCGCAAAGGCAGAAGGTGGAGACACCGTCGCGCCGCGGGGCGTCATATAGGGGTGAGGGATGGACGTGGGCACACGGCAGTAGCGTTCTAGCCGCGTACGGCGGACTTTGTAACGTCAGGTAACACCCGTTGTACTTAGCCCCGCGTGCAATTAAAACATCTATGCTTCTCAATATGACCATTAGCAAGGGGGCTCGCAGTTTTGCCATCATGTCGCCACTTGGCGTGGTAGCCTGGTTGGCTGGATGACCCCTTGGGGTAGTCAGCTAGCGGGTTGCCACGCCAACTGGCGACATGATGGCGAAACTGCGAGCCCCTTGCTTCGCAAATGGCTGACTGCCCCAGGGGGTCAACCATCCAAAGAGGTGCCATGCTGCCGGACACGGCAACACTGTTGGGTCGATGTAGTCGAGCACCACGCTGGACTCCATCGCCCAGCCGCCGAAGTACTTGATCTTCCGCATCGTCACGCCGATCACGTACGCGGATGTAGTGGCCCCCTTTCAGAGGTAGTGGGACGTCCACGCGAACCCCGCGGGGGGGGGGGGGGGGGGGGGGGGGGGCTCTTGCATGGCTGTCAGCACATGCAAGACGGTTGGTGAGGGTATCCGCCGTCCATTTGGTCTGCCCCTCGCGCCGGTTGACGGCCCATCGCGCCGCTAGCACGCGCCCGCCGGCGAACACCTGAAGGGCGGCATCAAAGTAGTGCAGCAGCTTCGCGATGTCGGCATGCGCTGACGCTTGCAATTGACACAACAGCTTCTTGCTTACATTCTGCGCCACGCTTGCCTTTCCAGTCACGATGGTATAGGAGGATTCCGCCGTTCGGGTCGGCCGTAAGATCTCCCGTACGACACTCCACCCTGCTCCTCCGCGGCAAAAAAACAGACAAAGCATGACGACTGCAAGGTAGGCTGGCGCGGAACAGCTCCACGCGCACCACGGTACCCGGGTTCGTGCCATGTGTAAGTCCCAGCTCTAGCCGTAGGGTTTTTGCCAGGGTCAGGGCTTTCAGCACCACACGCGCGGGCAATGGAGCCCGCATCAGCTCGGGGACTAGCGTCACCTGCGACCCCGCAAACATGGCCCTTGCGGACCCTGCGCTCACCAAATCCCCCATAGCCATATCGGCTCCCGGCCGTGGTCCTTGAAGCACGGAGCCCTCCAGCCCTTGCAAGCTGGAGGCCTTGATCGTCCCCATGTTGCCCAACCATGTGACGTACCGTGCAATAGTCCCGGTGTCGGCAGCTAGGGCCGGCCGCCGCTCATTCTCCTCGCAGGAACGGAAATATTGCTTCATGCTGCTGGCGTACGGCGCCGCAATGGCCGGCGCCCACGCACGCAACTGATAGGAGCTCCGGGGTTTGGGCGCCCAGGGTGTCAGACCCTAGCACCCATGTAATGCTATGTACGGGCGCATCGAATAATCGCATGGTGTTGTACAGCTCGCGATCTCGACGCGGTACTTCACCGTTGTAGTTCGTACAGATGGCCCACGTACAGCCGGAAGTTGGTGGCCCTTGCCCGAAAATATGGATAACGTAGCACTTACGGCCCCTCGGCGCATGTAGACCCATGCCGGAAGGGAACGCGGAATACAGTCACGGGCCAGTGAGGCCTCTCGATCATACCTCGCCCGTCCCGCCGCCCCGGCCGGAACAATGTTGGCGTCTTGCTGATCGAGCGATCCTTAGATGTTCTGCTCGTTCAGGAGACCACGATTAGGGCGACCGATATGCGAGTGCGTTTTAATGGGCGGTACTCTGACTATTATTTGTTCCGTGACCGCGTTGCATCGGAACGTGGTTGTTGCGTGTTCGTCCGGTCGCTGCATCGGGCGCGGGCAGTCGGCGCGCCCCAGTACCCATGTTGGACATGTGTCTGGGTGGAGGAATGTTGCAGTGACTCCGCAGCAACTATATTTATCTCGGCCTATTTGCCCACCGGCTCGTAGGGGGGACCGTATCGGGATCACCTGCGCGGAGAGTTGGCGCGGCTTTGTACGAGTTATCCGAGGGATACAATCGTGGTGGGGGGGATTGGAACATGGATGAAAGGGAGTTGGCGGCTCTACTCAGGCGTTGGCGGTGCCTGCCCGGCGGTCAGCCCATGTGGCCGCGGGATGTATATGCGCGCGCGAACGCGGTACTTGTCGGAGGGGCAGCTGCCAGCCTGCCACATTCTCGACCACTTCATCGCATGGCCTCCCAATATAGGCCCTCCCTCCCCTCTTTTGCCTGCGGCATGGGTGGACTATTTTTAGGACACCTCCGATCACTTCCCTTTCCTGTCTTCTTTCCATGTGTGCGCCATCCGTGAGGACGATACATGTCCACCCCCCATGCATGAAAGCAGGTCTGCAAGATCCATTCCCAAATCGACCAACGGTGACTCTTCCTCTGAATGGCCGAAGCTGTAGTACGATTTCGCCACCGCTAATCCGTTCGCGGTGCTCGCCCCTCTAGATGACCCACATGTAGACGGCGGGCCCTCGGGAAGAGGGGGGGGGGGGGGGGGGGGGATCCCTAGACACCGGCGCCGACCAATTTGTCCAGGCAATATGCTGGTCGGCGGCGCGCGGGGTAGGGGTTGTTACCAAGCCCATGCGTCGTGGCCTAGGGTCGCCGCAGCAACGTTTATCCCAGGTGCTATTAATCGTCGGCGCATGGCCGTTATAATGGCGTGACGGGGGACTAGGGCCCCTCGGGATGCCGCTCTATAGCTTCGTTCGGCATATTATGTTGCTGCACGGCATAGGGTTCGGACACTAGTATGTAATAACCGCCGCCGCTAGAGGGAGCGGGCCGCGCAAAAAGCGGTTCAGGATTTTAAGAAGGGTGGTGGGAGACGGGAGTTCTTGAAGTGGGCGCGCTCTCTTCGTAAGGGGCAGGGTTCGTTTGAGGGCGCGAGCGACCAGCCAGTACGCAATCCGGTATCGGGGGTACTTAACACCGAGCCGGGCGACATCAATGTGTGCTGGGCGCGGCACTATCTATCGGGAGCTGCTTCGTGACCCCCGCCCCCTAGCACAACGGGTTGCGATATACCGTGCGGGGTGGGAAGACCGCCACGGTACATCGCCACACATTGCCCCCGCACTATAAACGGGATTAATGGGCCCATGGCATGGGAGGAACTGTAGTCAAGGCTCTGAGACAATTTAAAAGTAATAAGGCCCAGGGGCAGGATTATGGGATTACTGCGGAGGCTTTCAAATTGGCCATATACGCCCAGAATAGCCACATTGGCAAGGCGTTGCTGGCCTTAATTATCGGGATATGGACCAAGAACTATATCCCCCAGCAATGGCGTAGCTCGGCGCCATAGTATCGGTGCCAAAAAAAGGCGAGTCGACCGTTATCGACAACTATAGTGGTATTTCAATCAGGATGCCGCTATAATATGAAACTCCTTTTGACCGTCATTATACAACGCGTGCAAGACGTCACTCTGCCAAGCTATACAGGGATAATCGGCCGTTAATTGGCAAGCGGGTTTTATGCGGAATGAGGAGGCCCCCATGCCAGTCGCCATCTTGTTCGATATCGTAGCTCGTCGCCACGCGGCGGGTCTACCCACTTACGCGGGCTTTAATGACTTTAGGAAGGCATTTAACCGTACCTCATCAGCTTTTTTTCCTAAAACGACAAGCCATAGGAGTCACGGGTCATATGACTACCTTCATTAAAAGTCTATACATGGATAGTATGGTACGGGTTAATATAGGGGTGGCCCCGGGAACACTATCACACCCCATACCCATAGAACGTGGCCTCCGACAGGAGTGCCCCGCTTCCCTTACTCTATTTAGCATACTTATTAACGACATATTCGATGGGGTAGAAAATCTAGTGTGTGATGTACCAGCGCAGGGTGCACCTACACACATTAATAGCGGCAAGGCAACGACTACGGGTGCCATGTCAGTTACTAGACGCGGACGACGCTGATGGTTTCACATGCTCGTTCGATAAGCTATAGGCCGTTCGCCCATTTTATTCGCCCCTGTTCGAAATAATAAGCTTTCGATAAGCTTTCGCCCATGTTCGAAATAATGGGCGGAGGACCATTTTATGGGGTTTGGGGTAATTAAGTGTGGGGTGATATGGCATTAGGCCGACATTCCGACGAGTCCGCGTTACTCGAACAAGCTGCCCGATGGTACCTGTAGCTTGCTGGGGCCGGGGGGGGGGGGGGGGGGGGGGGGGGGGGGGGGCGGGTACCAATTGTAAATGAATATAGGTATTTTATGCGGTCATTAACTCGGATTTAGGTATGCGGCACGTAGTAGACGACCAGATTAAGACGGGCAAACGCGATATTGAGACGCTCCATTCGGTATTAGTCGGTGTACGGGACATAATTCTTAATAATGTGCGTGTGGTTGTCTTTAAAACCTGTGTACTACAAGTTCCAACTTACAAGTGTGAAGTATGGGGTATGGATAGAACTAGCGGCGCAAATAAAATATACAAACCATACTCAATCAGTGCTTTGCGGTGCCTTATTGTGGTGGGTAAAAACTCCCATGGGGTGCCCATTGCACCGATGATGCGGGAATTGGATATTTCGCCCATATCCGCGGCGGCACGGGCTCGGGCATTCCTTAAAGCATCCGACTTGAATACTTGTATAACCCATTTAGTACATCAGTCAAGTCGGGCGCACCCTAACACGTGGACGTCGGGGACTGTGCGGTGGTTAGATTGACTAGCTAGGGCTGCCTGATGGGGAGGTCACTAGCCGCGCGCGATGCCGCTTAACTAGTAACTAAAGGCATCGGTGTGGGCGCGTTACGAATCGTCGGCATCGTTTGCACGCACTAAAACATGGGGTGTATATGTCCGGGCGCCTTATGCGTCAAACATGTTGCCACAACTTTACGGTGTGGGTGTCCCCGTGGGAGTTGTAGCCGAGCTGCACATTATGATACAATTATTACGCACCCGAGTATTTCCCACTGCCCGCCGATTGGCCCGGATTCATGCCATGCCTGAGCGGTTCCTTGGACATTGCCCTGCATGTGGCAGAGGTGAATATGAGACTATCGAACGTATGTTGGTGGAGTGCCCACTACGTTGGGGGTATCGCCGTCATATTTTGGGGTTGTTAGTTCCGGATGGAGTTCATTATGTGTTTTATTAGTAGTAATAAGGTTATTGCGTCAGCACCCGAGGACTTAACTGCCTATATTTTGGGTGGGGTCCCCCCCCTCCCTTAACGGCGCCATGGATTTTACTGGGAATGGGAAAATTTTCCAGCTGTGGCGTTGGGCCCTCCCTCACATCGCCTTTTTTGTTGCACATGTATCGCACTCCTGAAATGCTTTGCTCCGCGGGTTGGGGCTTGCCCCAACTCGCGTAAAGGATTAGTCGAATGGGCCGACGCCCAAACGGGTAGGGCGGACCTTTCGTGGTCAGTGCCGGGTATTTTGGTGGCAGTGTTTTAGACAGTGTTGAAATTCTTACCTTCAATTAGTCTTGCAGAATGCTCCGGCAATTTGCTTCTTGACGACACTAGCGACGTCATGACTAACATGCCTGTTAATGGAGCGTCGGGTACCTGTACCCAGGGCTTTCAGCCCACTAACCGGATCGCGCTGCCAAAATGGACGCGCTGCAAGGGTTTCGCTGGTGCCAGTCCTGTCCCGGGGGCGAAAATATCAAAATGGATGTACGACCAGTAAAATGGGTTCTGCTTAAATGTGGGCTTATTCCTTCCCCAGTACTTTCCGTGCATTCTCTTGACGCTCTCCCTCACCTGTATAAACCAAAAAGATACAGTAGTAATAATCAT
>VCJN01003279.1:0-16564 GCA_006384855.1 Tetraselmis striata | reverse complement strand
TCCGCGGAGTCGCTGTACATATTAGTATTGCGGGCGTAAATATTAGTAGTATAAGGCCGAAGGACTGTTCTGGAATTCTCTAGAGTTCTCTGACTCAAGCCTTACGTGGCTAACACAGCACGGGTATCCCATGACACCCGGCTAACATAGCACAGGTATGACTATGACCTCGGCGGGTATAAATACCGCCTCGGACAAGTCTACTAGGTAGAATTCAGAGACAGAACTATAACCCAGGAACCCCTGTAACCAGAAGAGATTGGCCATACTTTCTAAATCCTTCCGCTGCATCCTAAAGGGCCTAAAGAACAGGCTTAAGCTAGAGCCTAACACTTGGTTTCGGAGCTTAGACACCGCGGTAAGCGACGTAAGATGGCTACAACCAGGAGAAGAGACACCACCTGAGGACAGCGGAAGCTTTCCGGTAGCGGCCACTGCCGGCGAAGCACAGCCGATTCCGCTCGAAGGAGGTCAAGAGGGCACGCAACCGACCCTCGCAAACCATGATGAGCATGCTTCAACGACTAGCCGACCGAGTCGAGACTATGTCGACGGAGCAAGCGAAGATGGCACAGATGTAGCGCAACTACAGACGGCGGCAATGGCGGAGATTCGCCGCTTGGACGAGTACGTGCGACAAGGCTTCAGTCATTTCGACAACCGAGTGAACCGGAGCCGAGTTGTAGAGCAGCAGATGCGAGACCAGCTTCGTTCTGCCCGGACCAGCGACATGCCTGGGGCTCATGCCGAGCGATGTGAAACCAGCGAAGATCGAGAAGCTATCGACTACGAATATCGACGAGCTACGGAACTGGTTTCGTCATGCACGGGGTTACCTGAAATATCACAACGTAAACCCGGAGGAACCTCGTAGCGTGTACTGGGCATCTGGCTAT
This sequence comes from Tetraselmis striata, assembly GCA_006384855.1. Taxonomy (NCBI): domain Eukaryota; kingdom Viridiplantae; phylum Chlorophyta; class Chlorodendrophyceae; order Chlorodendrales; family Chlorodendraceae; genus Tetraselmis; species Tetraselmis striata. The sequence goes on along the minus strand of VCJN01003279.1, from coordinate 15,668 downwards.
TTTCACGGACCCGTTATCCAAGTGGTGGTACGCGCAAGTGGCGAGTACGCACGACGAAATTGGCGGCGGTTTTAAACCGGTATTACGCACATGGAGGCGGCACTAATCACCGAATTCTGTGGACGTACACCGGCGAAGCAAGCTCGTATCAATCTCGATCGCGCGACACAGCGGACTACAGTACAGAAGTACGCGAATTATTTCCGCGAGCAACTACTGGAGTTACCCCATCGTCACGAGGAAGATAATGTACATGACTTCCAGCGCGGACTGAAACCCATATGCGAAAGGAAGTTGCCCTGAAAAACCCTAAGACCCTGGCAGGCAGAGCTGTACAGGCAGCTCTAGGTGTTGAAAGCTGCAGGAGCGGGAGACCAGATGTATGTGCACCGCGAGGAGTCCGTCGCGAAGCTGCCTAACGATCATGGACGACCGAATGCGACGACGACGAGCAGTAACTACAGCAGTGCTGAGGGTGAGCTACAGAACAAGAAGACGACATGTTGATGGCGCGGCGATTGACCGAGGAGGAGTTTGAGAGATTTAAGAAGGAAGGTCGCTGCTTTATCTGCAGGGCGAAAGGTCATGGTTGCGTCCGCGTGCCCGAGCAAGAGAAGAAGATTTCTGAATATCGACCCAGAAAGACCGGCCGGGAAACTAGACCGTGAGTCGGCCGCGCGCGGCGCGCGACAGGGTGAAGGACTGTCCCCGTAAAACGGCTCGCGAGACTACAGAAGTACAGCCCTCGTATCCTCGAACGACACTGAGGCCTGATTTCCTCCACAAGGATTTCAGCGACTGGATGGTACATCGCGAATTATTTCACGAGTACACGAAGAAATACGGACCCTGCGACCTGGACGGAGCTTGCGATAATGACGGCCCTGAATTCTCAAGTTTCTGGTAGTTTTGCTGTCCGACGCGCCCATTTCAGGAACAGTATCTCGGAGAATATCGGCGTATTTGGCTAAATGCCCCGTATGACCGAATTGAATAATTTTTGGGCCACTACCTTCGACAGAAGTTATTGCATCCGCATCTACGAGCAATTATTGTGGTCCCAAAATGGTCGCGTAAGCCGTGGTTTCGACTACTTAGAAATTTTCGTCTGGTGGATGAGTTGCCAGCGGGGGACTTCTGTGTTTACGTGTCCAACGAACGATGGCATAGAAGGTGCGAGACAAGATGTTGGCCCCACTCGATGGGCAACACATATCTACGCTGACGATGGCGCCGGCGTACGGTTTCTACCGCAGCACCTGAGAACCCCACCGAAGCCTGAGTGGACGCACTCGAAGGTTTTAGTAACCGATGGAAGACGAGTGCTTCTGACTGTAGAAGACAGCGGACTGATTTGGTTTCCGGAAGGCAAGCGCGGCGACACGGACGCGACGCCGGAGACAACAGCAGTACGACGATTACTCGAGCAAACTGGGTACCGGGTACAGGAGAGCAATCTACGGTACCTCGGCACTCAGCGGACGGGAGACAACCGGTGTCCCGTATACCTGTATCGCGTTCGTCGTAATACTGTACCTACGAAGACCCCTTTGAACCGTGCACTATTGACAACCTGGAAGAAATTATTGGAGGCACGAAGTACGGGTTATCTGGAGACGGAGACAGTACGCTACCCACTACGGTACGAAAGCTTCGGCGAACAAATTGATGAATATGTCAACCGTAACGTCCGACTACCTGCGAAGACTCCACATCGCGTTTGTGCAACGTATCTTCACCGAGTGGTACCCGACTGCTGACTATTACTGGCGAATTGCGAGGACGACACTGTAAAATACTGGTGGACTCTGGTGCAACCGAAAATTTTGCGAGTACAGTACCGAATGGGTGCAATTGCATCAGTGCCCTACAGTATCCGGAGGGAAACACCGTATAAAACTGGCGAACGGCAGTATGAGTACCAGTACCAAACGGCTGAGGAGCGAAGTACTTACCGTAGGAGCTTTCGACTATAAATTGGACGCTGTAGTTACAGACCTGGAGAAATTCGACATTATTCTCGGACAACCTTGGCTGGAAACAGTTAATCCTGACATCGACTGGACTGCTAAAATTATTAAACACCGGAAGACTGGACAACACATTGCTACAGCGGAACAGTATACAGTACCTACGACGGTTTACCACCTGGACGCGGCTAAGATGGCGAAGGAACTGAGGAAGAGTCGCGGCGAGGAACTGTTTGCTGTTGCGGTACGCGAGGTGTTCGATGCGGTAGCTGAGGCTGCGCACGGACCAGTCGACCGAGTGGACCGAGGAGCTCAAGGAGTCCCTTATGGAGTTTGCGGACATCATCGCGGAGCCTACTGACCTGCCACCGGAGCGCGAGTTCGACTTTGAGATCAACCTGGAGAGTGATGAACCCCCCAAAGAACGAACGTACCGTATGTCACCAGCGGAGTTGCAGGAGGTACGGTCACAACTGGAGGAATTGTTGGCAAAAGGGTGGATTCGTCCGTCCAAGTCAAACTACGGCGCCCCGATTTTATTTGTGCGTAAGAAAGACGGCACTCTGCGTATGTGTGTGGACTACCGTAAATTGAATGACCTTACGAAGAAAGACCGGACCCCGCTTCCTCGTATCGACGAATTATTGGACTCATTGCATGGTGCGACTATTTTCAGTACTCTGGACCTGTACAAAGGCTACCATCAAGTACGAATTAAACCGGAAGACATCCACAAAACTGCGTTCCGGACACACTATGGACTCTACGAGTACTGTGTGTTACCTTTCGGCTTGACAAACGCCCCAGCTGGATTCCAGACTATGATGAACCGTGTTTTGAGCCCATATCTCGGCAAATTCTGCGTGGTATACCTGGACGACGTGCTGATCTACAGCAAGACGGCTGAAGAGCATCTCGAGCACATCAGATTGGTGCTACGGGAGTTGCAACGACACCACTTACATATCAAGCTGTCGAAGTGTTCGTTCGGCAGTACTAGCGTGGAGTTTTTGGGCCATATCGTCGAAGCAAGACAGATCAAGATGGACCCCCGGAAGGTGGAAGCAGTTCAACAGTGGCCCGTGCCGAAGACAGTAAAGGACGTACGAGGTTTTCTCGGCCTTGCTGGCTATTACCGCAAGTTCATCCATAACTTCGCGGCTATTGCGGCGCCACTACATGACCTGACGAAGAATCAACCGGAGTTTGTGTGGACGCCTCGTGCTGATGCAGCGTTTCGTGCATTAAAGGACGCAATGGTACGAGCACCTGTACTGACACACCGGTTCCCCGGGTACTCGCGAAATGAAATCCTCCCGGGGTTTAAGCTGTGTATAGCGGGGTCACAATCCTGAGATGCAACTACCGAAACGAGCGCGAATTGTGATTAGTATCCGGTTGATACAGTCAAATATAACGTCATTTGATGAAAACTCAGAGCCCACGTGACCACCCGTCTCGGCAACCCATCCCGGCCCACCGATGCCAATCGGACACACCGGCCGGCACCATCACGCGCATACCGCGGTAGCAGCGTGCTAACGTAGGCATATGGTGGCGTTCAGGTGCCTCGTCTTGTGTGTCGCGGGTTGGTATGGGGCTGGCGGCGGGATGATGAGGGAGGAGCGCGAGCGGTCACGTGCTAAGATTACGCACGTAGCGCGTGCCACGTCGCCGAAAAGAGTTGCCAGCTACACATCTCGGATTTGAGACCCGGTTACGGTCTTCAGAAACGAGTACCTACGCGAACCGGTGTGGAGTATACCGGACACATCTGCGGACGCCCGTTACACATTGTATACAGATGCTTCTGGATTTGCAGTGGGAGCTGTGCTGCTGCAAGATCAAGGCTCAGGACTTCGACCTGTCGCGTACCATGCACGCAAGATGAACAAACACGAAGTTCACTACCCGGTACATGAGCAAGAGTTGTTAGCGGTTCGTGATGCACTCATCAAGTTCCGATGCTACCTTGATGGAGCGGCGGGCTTTACGGTCATCCCCGACCATGACACACTACGGCACTTCTTTCGCCAACGCGATTTGTCGACGCGGCAAGTACGATGGCTGCAAGTGTTTGCGCCTTACCAACGACATATGGACATCGTCTACAAGCGAGGAGCTGCCAATCATGCGGACGCCCTCTCTCGGCGACCCGACTTGAAGGATGCGCTACAGAAGCTAGATCTGCTGAACAACTGGTCAGAAGACGAGGCTGACTGCGAAATAAATTCAGTTTTATTTGCTATGGAGTCGCGATTACAAGCGGACAACAAGTTTTGCGACGAAATCAAGACCGCATATGACTCCGACGAGTACCTGAAATCGCGGAAAGCTTTACCATCCTGGCTAGTACGTCACAGTAATGGTCTACTGTACGCCTACGGCTCACGACTTTACGTACCAAATGTGGCGGACCTGCGACAACGAGCAATGTACGAACTACATGACGCGCCTACTGCTGGACACCCAGGAGGACGACGACTACTGGCGCGTACTGTGGAACTGTACTGGTGGCCCCGTATGAAACAGACTGTCACTAACTACGTGCGACGCTGCCCTACCTGTCAACGTACTAAGGCGGCCCGGCATAAGCCATACGGCTTACTTCAGCCCCATGACGTACCGTCACGACCATTTGAGGTAATATCCCTGGATTTAATCACAGATCTTCCGGAGTGCCAGGGGTATGACTCAGTAGTGATTTTCGTATGTCTACTGTCAAAGCGAGTAATTGTTGAGCCAACTACGAAGACAGTTACTGCTGAAGGCCTGGCGGAGATTATGCATCGCTCAGTTTTTCGTCATTTCGGCCTACCGGCTAAACTCATCTCTGACCGAGACCCCAGATTTATGTCGGAATTCTGGCAAGATATGTTCAAGACCATGGGTACTAAGCTGAACATCTCTACAGCTTTTCATCCAGCAACCGATGGCCAGACGGAACGCACTAACCAAACTTGGGAGCAAGTGCTACGCTGCTACGTGCACCCCCTGCACGATGATTGGGTCAACCACCTCACCAACGTGGAGTTTGCGATCAACGCTGCTCAGTCGACTTCGACTACTATGTCCCCTTTCAAGGCGACTTTGGGATTCGAGCCGGCTACACCTGCTACTACTCAACTCGCAACCGAGCCAACTCGAGCTCTTCCGGAACACGTCAAGTATGTACATGAGCTTCATCGCTTCGCGCATGATTGCGTACTGGAGGCTCAAACTCGTATGCAGACTGCAGCTAATCGTAAACGACTACCCGTACCATTCAAGACCGGCGACAGAGTTAAGCTGAAAGCGTCTCATCTGAAGTTTATTCAGCAACCCTGTGCTAAGCTACGCGATCGCTACGTGGGCCCCTTCGTCATTACATAGCAGATCTCGCCAGTTGCTTTCCGATTGCAACTACCTGCGGGCGTACGAGTCCACGACGTGGTGCACGCGAGTATGCTGGAGAAGTGGTATGACGACCCTGACCAACCGGCGAAGTCTGAACGAGTACCGATTGTCCATGACGCAAACCGATTCCATGTTCAGGACATACTCGATGTTGCCTTCAACAACAATGGCACTGGACTACTGTTTCGAGTGCGATGGGCGTTCCCGTACAACGTACCAAGCGAAGACACCTGGGAGCCCCTATGCGGAGTCAAGCACCTGGACATTTTCCGGTCGTTCTTACTGTCTAAACCATACCGACAGTTTACTGAGAGCCCAGACTTCATTCGGTTCCGGAATCGCTACCCAAGCCGAGTACCTTCCGCCTGAACTTCAAAAAAATCAAGACCAAGACTGTAGTTTCCTGTAGTTCTGTGACACCTGCACAGCGAGGACGCTTGTGCTTAAGGTGGAGAGAGTGTTATACTCCATTTCCCTTTAGCCATAATGTTCTGCTGTACTAGCAGGTATAACCCCCCGCAAAGGTAGTACGACTACGCATCCGCGGAGTCGCTGTACATATTAGTATTGCGGGCGTAAATATTAGTAGTATAAGGCCGAAGACTGTTCTGGAATTCTCTAGAGTTCTCTGACTCAAGCCTTACGTGGCTAACACAGCACGGGTATCCCATGACACCCGGCTAACATAGCACAGGTATGACTATGACCTCGGCGGGTATAAATACCGCCTCGGACAAGTCTACTAGGCAGAATTCAGAGACAGAACTATAACCCAGGAACCCCTGTAACCAGAAGAGATTGGCCATACTTTCTAAATCCTTCCGCTGCATCCTAAAGGGCCTAAAGAACAGGCTTAAGCTAGAGCCTAACAGTGGGAATACGGCGTCTGATGCAGCCAAAACCCCAGGAACACGCTATTCTATGCACCGCCAATGCACTCCATCCGCAACCCCCGCCTCATTCCCAATCGTACGTGCTTGTGCACACGCACGGAATGCTTGCACTGCTCCGAAAGCACTGTCACATACCCCGCTCATTGGGTACCGATTGCGGCGCATGCACGGCTAGATATTTGTTTACATAAACCCGGGGGGGGGGGGGGGGGGGCACAGTGTCCCGCTACTCACCCTGCATTGGATTAGGGCGACGATTGCAAACAAGACGAGGACGCGCGAATGAACTGCTCCGAAACCACGCGATGTGCCCGGTGACCTCCATATCCATCACGTCCACCGATGCAAGTAATAAGGACAGGACCCCCCCCCCCCCCCCCGCCCCCCCCCCCCCCCCCACCCACCCGCCAAAGTGGAGGAAGTGGAAGAGTACAACCGGAGCATGACGTGATCCATTGTCGATTATTTACAAGCACGGGCGGTGCTGCCAGACCCGATCGTCTACGGCCGACATAATATTCACACTATATTAACATCGGTGCACACCGCCGCACACCGCCGCACAACGCTGCGCGCGCACATTCGTCGCGCACATATACGCGCGCCCTACCGCACATATTATCCCGGATTCACTCGGTGAAACCGCGTATTCATTACGCCGTGCTACTTCAACAATAAACATTGCGAAATTATACCGACACAATGCCGCACCGACTAGCTCTTGACAATACGTGCATATAAATAGTAGTGGCGCGCTGCTCCTCGCCTCCGATGTGTCGTTGACTGCTGCGGAAGGCGGTCGTCGACTGAGTGTTAGTTTCTCCACCTCGGCCGCCCCCCCCCCCCCCCGCCCCTTCACCGCTCACAGCGCCATGGCAGTCCTCGCCCCCGGGGCAAAAGTGGGCGGCGAGCCTCGTTGTCTCGCGTGTCCGCGCCGCCGGCATCGAGGAGGACGAGAAAGACATGAGGAAACGCGTGACAAGGTGGGCGCGCAACAAAACACTCCACCCTCCACATTAGCACGCACCCACTCGTGGCTAACTTGTGCCGCGCGCAGGTTCGTCCGGGAGCGCCGTAAGGCCCACCTCAACGCCAAGGCTTCCACAGTGCCAGCGGCGCAACTCGTGGTGGCCGAGGAGGCCGCATCCTCAGCCGCTTAAAGGCGAAACGATTGTGGCTTGGTGTGGGCGTCTCGGCACAGGGGGCGTCCCGACGCCAAGGTAAGAAAGCTCATGGCGGCGTCGTCGACGGCACAGCCTCCCGGGGTGGTGAAGACACTGACGGATGACAAGAAGCGGAAGAGGCCAGTGAAGAAGCGCCGAGGTAAGAAACTGACGGTCGCGGAGTCGGAGGCGGAGTCGGAGGCGCAGGCGGAGGCGGAGGCGGAGGCGGAGGCGGAGGCGGAGGCAGCGAGATCGTCGAAGCGGAGGGTCCCCCGGGCACGCAAGAACAAGAACAAGCAGTAGCCCCCGCCCCCTTACCCCCTCCCCTCACTCCCCCGGCGGGAGCGGCGGGCGGGGGGGGGGGGGGGGGGGGGGGGGGGGGACCACGCCCGCCCCCCCCCCCCCCCGCCCCCCGCCACATGCCCCGACGGCAGCTGTCGCGAATATTGTAATTCAAACATTCTTCGGCAAACCGCTGCATGCCCCCGCCCTCCCCCTCGCGAATATTTATGAAACGTGAGCACTCTTTGGCAAGACATGGCAGCCAAACCGCCCATCTGATGACCTTTGATCGGACGGCCGGCAGGCCCGTTCAACAGTACTAGCTATAATGTACACAAAATTCCCCAGTGTTACCAAATACGTACGGCTGCGATTTGCGCTCCCATGTACTAATAGTCGTAGTTATCCACAGGACGACTCGTCATCGCGCCCGGGTTCGTACTAGATACCCGGTACCGGCTTAATAAATATATCGCGTACTACCCGGTACTACACGGACAACCTTGTACCTTATACGTCAGTGCCATGTAACAATTCACCGGGCTAGTACGACTACCAGAATGATGACAAAAAGGATTTATCGCCCGCCGGCAATAACGCCGGATGTACTCGCACGTAACTGGATGGACGTGCCGCCACCAGCAGCAGCCTTCACGGATAATAATAGTCGCTAGTAGTAGTGCTTCGTCACCCGTATGTCACATCTAAATCTCACAGTGGAATGAGGCGGTGCTGGCGGAGTGCATTGGCGGTGCATAGAATAGCGTGTTGCTGGGGTTTTGGCTGCATCGGACGCCGTATTCCCATCAATCCGGCACGGAATGTCCGGTTTTCACACATTTGTGTGTTAATATAGTGTGAATATTACGCGTCTTTTACGCCGGGTGGATGGGCATCCGGCGTCCTATGCACCCCAATTATTTGCAGCACGCTAGTCTGTGCACCGCCAGTGCACTCCGCAAGCCTCGCCTCCATCCGCGTCGGAACCGGTAGTAAGTGTTGTTGTGTGCGCACATCGTGACAACATTACACGGTGGCAATTGCAATTAGCGGTGGATAATATGAAGGCGTTTTCGAAATCGACAGAGAATGAGGCGGTGCTGGCGGAGTGCATTGGCGGTGCATAGAAGAGCGTGTTGCTGGGGTTTTGGCTGCATCGGACGCCGTATTCCCACCCATCAGGCACGGAATGTCCGGTTTTCACACATTTGTGTGTTAATATAGTGTGAATATTACGCGTCTTTTACGCCGGGTGGATGGGCATCCGGCGTCCGATGCACCCCAATTATTTGCAGCACGCTACTCTACGCACCCCCAACGCACTCCGCAAGCCCCGCCTCCATCTGCGTCGGAACCGATAGTAAGTGTTGTTGTGTGCGCACATCGTGACAACATTACACGGTGGCAATTGCAATTAGCGGTGGATAATGTGAGGGCGTTTTCGAAATCGACAGAGAATGAGGCGGTGCTGGCGGAGTGCATTGGCGGTGCATAGAATAGCGTGTTGCTGGGGTTTTGGCTGCATCGGACGCCGTATTCCCACCCATCAGGCACGGAATGTCCGGTTTTCATACATTTGCGTGTGAATATATATAGTGTGAATATTACGTACGCGCCTTTTACGCTGGGTGGATGGGCATCCGGCGTCCGATGCACCCCGAATCTCACCAACACGCTACTCTACGCACCCCCAACGCACTCCGCCAGCCCCGCCTCTTTCCGCGCAGGTCCTACGTTCCATTGTATATATATACATACGTACATGTACTGCTCCGAAACCAGCCCAAACTTAATGAGTGCACAAGTGTAAATGGGGGGGGGGTGGGGGGGGGGGGGGTCTATTCAACTACACGTGCCACAGTGTCGTTTCGTGGAGCAGTATATGTGCCCGGCCTCATTTATACCGCCCCCTACCTGCCCTGCATGGTCCACCCCTACGAATTACTTAGCACAAACCGCCATTACTTGATAGGAACCTAGCACAGCCAGGCTTATATGCCCGCTTTGCCGATCAACTTCTACGCACTTTCCGTCCCTCAACCGCCGGACATGGGGGTAAAGCCGCCAGCCTCGGCAGTTGCTTAGCCAGACTTGGCATCCCGTACCGTGTCCATGGCTTCGCAGCTCTGCCGCCGGCACACGCCGAGTCCGGCGCTTGCTGCCGCGGGGTTAGTTGCGCACGCATGCACGCACGGTAATACGCCGCCGACGCCGCCACGCTTACTTCCACCACCTTCGCCAGCCGCAGCTTCGCACGCCGTTCCGCCGACATACGAAACGCACGAATCCCCCCCCCCCCTCCCCGTCCCCGCGTCATGTATAATATATTCGAGGCGACTATGCGGGGCGCAGCACACGCCGCGGCGTGGGTCGGCGGAGCGGCAGGCGGCAGGAGCCCTAATGGCCGGGCAGTATCGACACCCACACAGGCACCGCCGCTCACCTCCGACGCGGATGAACCGCCTCCCAAAGGAAACATGCCGGTTGGTGGTAAGCCCAGCAGGCGTGGGGTGCCGGCGCCGGTACCGGTGCGACGGAGCTGTCGCGTCAGGAACCGCACCGCATGTGGAGCAACACATGGCGGTGCCGGCCCCACCTATGTCTAGGGCCACCTCCTCACAACACCCCGCCACGACGGCGTCCGCCACCGCCGACGGCGCCGTTGCGGGGGGGGACGCCCTGCCAGGCGACGATGATGCGCCTGGTGCGCCGCGTCAGGAGGCGGAGGAGGCCGTGGTCGAGGCGACTGATCGGGCTGAGGGGGTTGTTGAGGCGAGCGAGGCTGCGCTCGCGCCACCCGCCCCGCAGCCACCTGCGGGACATGCCGACTTGCTCGTCGCCATGTTGACCGGAGCACTACGAGCAGTGGCGGGAGGCGGCCACATGCACAATCATGTGCGTGTCCTGGCCGGACGCCCGTCATGCGTGGACTGCGGCCAACGGACGGACTGGGAGTGTCGTTGCGACGGCACCCCGGCTTTGTGCGGCCCCAAGTACCCATGCATGGCGACCCATCAGCGGGCAGTCCCCTGCCCGACCACGGCCACGGTGAGGGCGGAGTTCCGCCATGTCAGGGACGCGTTCCACGACGCGACTCGCGCCGCCGTGTCTGAGGCTTCCGAGAAGGCACGCGCGGCTGGTAGGGTGCGCAGGGTGAGGCGGCGGACGGCCCAGGAGATGAAGGAGAGCGAGACATGCCGTCAGTGAGGTCGGGCGCAATGTCATTGGGTGGGGCACACGGACGTGTAACACTTGCACTTTGCGCGTACTGCTGGGCTACATCCGGGCGGTGTCACACTATGCAACCGGAAAGGCTGCGTTGCTACTGCAAACGATGCTACGCCTCACTCGGTAGCAACCGCTGCCCCGCCCATCCCACTCGCCTTGGCGCCGCGCTGCCCCGGCCGCCGCGCCTTGGCGCCGCGCTGCCCCGGCCGCCGCGCCTTGGCGCCGCGCTGCCCCGGCCGCCGCGCCTTGGCGCCGCACTGCCCCGGCCGCCGCGCCTTGGCGCCGCGCTGCCCCGGCCGCCGCGCTTTGGCGCCGCGCTGCCCCGGCCGCCGCGCCTTGGCGCCGCGCTGCCCCGGCCGCTGCGCCTTGGCGCCGCGCTGCCCCGGCCGCCGCGCCTTGGCGCCGCGCTGGGTATCGAATCCTCCCCTCCCTGGTGAGCGCGTCCACCTGCGCCTTGCGCTCGGGGCCGTCCTCCTCCGTCACCACATTCTGCAACCCCCAACGCGTGACGAACCACGCAGCTCCTTGCATGCGCTTGTACATGTGCCCAAGCACCGCCTGTCGCGACACCGAACGCACCACCGCTGGGGACGCGAGCTCCTTCTCGGTCATGATCGCCTTTACCCGGGCCTCCTCGAACAGCGGACCGGCGTTAAGAATGGAAAACGTTTCCATGTGGTGCAAGCAGTCCTCCATGACCCAGCCGGACAACACCGTCACCTTGCCTGACCCTGCAGTCATGGAGGGGAATGCCGTCACGCCCACGCCCACGCCCACGCCCGGGGGGGGGGGGGGGTGGGGGGGGGGCTTTACCTTTCGACTTCTTGGACACCGCAAACGAAGGGCGCAATCCGCGTCCAAAGTTGCTGGGTATCGGGACTAAAGCCTGGCGCCGATCTTCCTGCTTCATAGCTCGGAATCCAATGTGGCCATGCTCGGTGACAAATTTCCTCCAGAAGTCCCTTCCCAAGCCAAAAAAAAACAGGTGAAACGGCGCGAGGGGAAAGAGGTTGACCATGCTGACATAGCCCAGGACCTTATGCACATGGCACACGCCATGGCAGCCAGTGTTCTGCTTGGCCTCCGCCAGCCGGGTTGTGTTTAACGCACGCCGGGCAAGGTGCGTGATTCACTGGACAAGTCATCGCCTTCATGGACGGTTACCAAGCGAGCATCCCCGTCCGCATCCACAGGGGGGTGCTCCTGGGCAGCCGCCATAGCCTTCACAACCTGCCACGCCGACCGGGCGGGTGCGTGTGATTCCATACAACCGCAGTTGAGTGGTGCCACCCGCACGCAGGCCGGGCCCACTCACCTCTGGACGCAGAAGGTCCACAATGTCACCGTCCTCGAAAACAGCGCGCCACTGGGTCGCCCCGCCGTAGTCCTCCAACACCCACTCGGTAACGACGCCGGTTATCACGCCGTAGTGCCATACTCCCCGGAACTTCTTGGCGATGACCTTCATGTAGAAGTCACCGGGATCGCCTTTCCGTATCACGCCCTCATCGGCAGCTTCCACGTCCGCCGGCGGCCACGCAGGCGCGTCGATGTCCATACCGTCTTCGCCAACGGGGTCCTCCCCCACACCCATCACATCGTCCTCCGAGACCGGCGCCGGCGGGCCGTTTCCGACGGCTGCAGCTACTCCTGCTGCCGCCCCTGCCGCTGCTGCTGCTGCTTGTAATAAGGCGGCCTTGCGGTGCAACTGAGCCGCACGCTTCAACGAGTGGCTACAGTTCGGGTATTTCCGGAAGTGCCGCTCTCGCGCCGTCCTTTCACTACTGCCCGTCACGATGCCGTGCCAGTGCTTGCATGTGTACACGCCATTCTTCGACACACTCGACATCCATCCCTCTCCCGGCATGCCTGCTGCCGCGCGCGCGCGGGTGTGGGGGGGGGGGGGTTGAGAGTTGGGGTGGATGTAGCCCACCACCGGCAGGGAGCACAAATGCGAGTGCGCGGCTGTCCGCGCTTGGTTCAGCGGTGAGCGGCGGTGACCGCCAGGCGACCCCGTACTTCATGCGTGTGCTGGGGCGTTATACAATCATCAGCAGTTAGGGCGGCTGCATTAAAACGCGCACCCACGAACACCACCTACCGAATACCACCTGCCGTACCACCCACATCCGCCCACACCTCCGCCCGTCGTGCCGCACATCGCCGCACACCGCGGGGTCAGCGATGTGCAGCGATGTGCAGCGAGTACGTGCAGCCGCCTGTACTTAGCCCGGGTGCTCCGCGTTGGCGGGCGACACGCGAGCCCGCGTGCGCATATCAATTTGACGAAATTATGGAAACGAGAAATTCATATAGTACTTTACAGGTCGCGCGCGATAGTCGTCGCTACTCGGTATGAAATCCACGTCCCTCGTCCGTCCCGTATCGTCCCCGTATGTCGTCGTTCGTCACCAGTAGGGCACACTTGCGTCACATCTGAATCTCACAGTGGGGTGTACTACGGTTGTGAACAAAAGAGACACATATGGGCATATTTGCATGCACCGTAGCTGCTGATACCAACATTATCGTAATTCAGTACCCACCTACTAGCTTTGCAACGATCTGCGTGTCGTAGAGTGGTGGGTTAGGTGATGGATGGGAGGGGGTGGGGGGGGGGGGGGGGGGGGAGACGGCATGCCTCGTGTCAGCGCGGAAGTAAGCAGAGTATCAAAGCTGTGTGCACTTATTTACACTTAATGTGCACATATTGGGTCAAATTGTAATCACGTTTTATCGTTGCAACAAATACTCGTGTAAGGCCGCTGGTGAAAGCCGGAATCTGAAGCGGGTGAGTCTAAAACGAGATGGCGTTGACACGTGCATGAGTGCAATGTAATAACGGCGGTGGGAAATCATCCAGAGCAGGGTTGAGAGTAGGATGTAGAGGGGCATTGTTGATATCAACCTGAAGATGCCACACATGTACTTCTGCCCGCAGCTCGTTGTCCGCTCCCCGTTGCCCGCCGCCCGATGCCCCCTGCCTTCTCGCTCACATGCTGCCGTACCTGCGCAAACACGACTAATCGTGTTCACGATTACTTGTGTTTATCCTTAGCAAATCCCCGACACGGGGCTCCAGCCGATTTTCACCCATGCGCACGACGTGTTGGACTATCACTATTGTGCGCTTGGGGCATCCCGCTTTCAATCCGGGGCTGATGAAGTTGATGAAAACACGCAAGTCTTGAAAACCCTAAAGCCTACGGTGACAAGAAAACAACTATCTGACATGTGACGATTTAACGTTGACACCACAAATCGTTACTAAGATTGTGTTGCGACGATATACCGTTGCGCCGATGATAGATGGTGTTTATTACGCCGAAAGAATACTGCAACGAATAATCGTGTCAACGATACGTCGTCCATACGGGTCATATAAGTCCTGCGCTCTGGCTCCGAAACCATGTAGTTATCGTGATGCACCGCGGCAGGGTGCCGCGTGCATGCGGCGCAGAAGGGGGAGTTTGACGAACCGGATTGATGGGTGGGTCCCTACCTTCGCCTCCTCCGCAGCCGCCGCCGATGCCTCCGATGCCTCTTCTTCTCCATGCCTCCTCCTCCTCCTCCTCCGCTGCCGCCGATGCCTCCATCACCATGTATACAACATGCCACTTGTATCGATTTAACGTTGACAGAATATATCGTTACCTACACTGTTGTGCGCTAGGGACACAATGTCCGGCGTTGATGATGGAATACTTGTATGGACGTGGATGATAAGGAACCTACTACCGCACTTGTAACGACAGATCGTTGATACAACATGTCGTTACTAACACTGTCCGGGGTTGATGATAGCACGATAACACGGCCATACTCGTATGAACGGTCGCGGGTGATAAGATACACTGCCGCACTTGTAACGAAATATCGTTGACACGAAATATCGTTACTAGTACGATCGGGACATGTCCGGCGTTCACGACATGTAACGATGTCACGTTGACCCGATATAGCGTGACTACTGCCTAGGTTGGTGACATACTTGTATGAACGATCGTGGGTGCTAAAAGCTACATCACTTGTAACGATTTATCGTTCACACGATCTAGCGTGACTAACGCTGTGCGGTCGGGACTTTCAGTCCATGGTTGATGATAACGACATATACTAACTTGTATGAACGACCGTGGATGATAAAATACTACATAACCTGTAACGATTTATCGTTGACACGTACGGCGTATCGCTACTGTCGGGACATAAGGTCCGGCCTACACGACTTGTAACGATGTCACGTTGGCCCGATATAGCGTGCTGACCATTGTCCGGATTGGTGACATACTCGTATGAGCGATCATGGTGGGTAATAAAAAGCTATACGAACCGCATCACTTGTAACGATTTATCGTTGACACAATATAGCGTGACTAACACTGTGCGGTCGGGACATATTGTCCGGGGTTGATGATAACAACGCGACATACTTGTATGATGAGCGACCGTGGGTGATAAAATATACTACTACCGCACCTGCAACGATTTAACGTTGACACGATATATATTGTTATATATATTTGCTAATATTGTCCTTACATAATGTCCGCCGTTCATGACTTGTAACAATGTTACGTTGACCCGATATAGCGTGATTACTGCCCGGGTTGGTGACATACTCGCATTAACGATTGTGGGTGATGAAAAGCTACCGCACGTGTAACGATTTATCGTTGATACGATATAGCGTGACTAACACTGTGCCGTCGGGCCATATTGTCCGGGGTTGATGA
>VCJN01003278.1:0-66451 GCA_006384855.1 Tetraselmis striata | reverse complement strand
TGCTAGCTGCCGATACCACGTGCCTAAGAGGCTCGACATGCACGCAAATGGATGCGCTACTCGCCGAGCTTCCACCCCGGTGGCCGGGGGGCTCACCTCCGGCGCGCGGACGTGCCCGGCCGCCTGCCACTGTCGGCCTCCGCCCAACCGCTCGCTGGGCGGCTCCCGCGGGGTGGAGGAGCCCGGCGGCGGCGAGGGCGGCAGGTTGAGCGGCCGCACCGAGGGCGGCAGCGCGGACTGCGCGGCCGCGAACAGCTTGCACAGGTTCTGGAGCAGGTGAGACGGCCCAGCGGTGGCGAGCGCGTGGATGTTAAGCAGCTGCTCGATATCCTGAAGCGGCAATATGGAAGAGGAGCACGTAGTGTCAGCAGGTGTCAGCAGCGCAGCACGTCGTATTGAACTTATTGGTTACAGGGAGAGCGTCCGGAGAATGCACGCAAAGTACGTCGTATGCATCGTAAATCGTCAGGGCGCACAGGTACTGGCGACAGGTACTCGTACAGGTAAGTAGGATTGCCCATAGATATAGCGATCATGTACTCTAGCAGCAGGTACCGACCAGGGTACCCTGCTACTGCTGGTCCGCCACTGGTGTGAATTACAAAAAGGGCAGTTCCCCATAATTAGAAAAACAACACAGCAAGCCGCCTAAAAGGAAGCATCCGTCCGGGCCACGCGTGCACGGGTGTGTGGGGGTGATCCTCGGACGTGCTGTGCAGCTTCAGCAACTGCCGCCCCTGGTACTGGTGCCGCTATGCATGTAGTTTTGTTGTCGCGCGATGAATTTCAGATAATCGTTACTTCCCCGTACCGGTACTGGTGTGAATTACAAAAAGGACAGTTCCACAGAATTAGAAAATCAACCGGTACTGGTACTGGTACGGTACGACAAACTGCTGATGTTATTTTATTCGACAATGCGACATGCCCGCCGTATGAATACCAGTATCTGTACGGGTACCGGTAGATTATGCACAGTAGTAGTGTACTTGTAAATAACGTATAGTACACAGTAATATATCCGTATAATACGAGAACAACCGGCATCCACGAACCGCCGTCGGGTTTCTCTTGATACATAGTTTTAAATAGACGACGCGCGATATATGTACTGGTACCCGTAGTCGCTTATATGCTGTTATTGCTTGCTGCTACTTACTGCTGAGTGCGCTACTATTAAGCGCAGTAATAAGAAGGATGCAGTCGCTACGCATAGGCGGACGATATCGTATTCAAGGAATATTTTAAAGCGAACAGCGGGAATGCTACAAAGCCGCCAAGGGGAAAGGCTCGGCGCGAGTATTGGACCTGGGCGCCTTGATACTTGGCAATCGTCGGACCGAAACCAATAGAGGTCTGAAGTCTCGATGATCGCAAGCAGCGACTACGACATATGTGCACCAGTAGATTTACAATACAGTACTGTAGTCTGTTCATCGTACGGTACAGTTCAGTACCCGTACAGATAAGAGTACGGGTTGACTGGCGGGGGGTAATTGTACGAGTATTATGGATAGGGGCGAATATCAACCTACTTTCTAATTTAATGTGATTCCAGCGTTTTTAATGAAAGTGGATGGCGGACGATGAGATTTATGCGCGACGGTCGTTTTTTCCGCCTACTGCATGGCCGCGGGACAGGAAACCAGGCAACAGTGAAACCCTTAAAGCGACGGTAGTATTCAGAATTTAATACACCCGTGCGTATCATATCATATTGCGCATCTCCCGTATCATGCATCATCGCCATCCGCCGGACAGAATTCCCGCAAATCCACGTAAATTCGCGTACCGCTATAAACAGGTGCACGTGTCAATGAATAACATGCGATAGAAAATATTAGAAGGATAAATTAATTCACAGTACCTGAAACGCGGATAGAAATAACTGCATAATTCATCGTTTGATTCATGTATTTTAATAATTAATATAAAAAGTCGAGCATGAACGCATGATTGCGAAACGTTCGCGGCGGTACGGCGCGCAAGAAGATAATAAATGTTGTCGATAATGCCCGCGGTATATAAGAAAAACACTAACAATCAAATGTTGTAACATCCGTAAAGTACATAGTTATCAAAATAAATTGATACTAGCGCGTAGGTGGCAAAATTTAAACCGCGGTGCTTGGCCGTGTATGCCACTCTTCAAGCGTTTTCTACTATTTCTATTCCATGCTGGCACACATTCTACTCTATTCTTACCATTGCTGAAGTTCCATCGTAATACACCATTTCTACGCGATAGTAAGGACTACGATATCCATCAAGTCTTCAATACTCCCGCAATATACCCTTCATGTCTACAACATCCTTACCATACGCGCTGGGTTTTTTGATATTTCTTATCAGTATACATATGTGCATGTTTAGTTATAGCATATAAGGATAACTTGACGCATAAAAATACGACGCGTGATTCTGCCATTATGATTAACGTTGTCTTATCGTTGTGCAGCGGCCCACATGCATGTATCGCTATCTAATTTCAAACAATGCATGTGACTACCGACTACCAGTACTTTCTTGAATAAATGGGCAAAATACAAACACAAACAATGTCCATAATGCTCTCCGAAATCGATTCGCAAAACGATTAAAATGCATATGTCGGTGTTTTTTCAAAATAATCCAAGGTGTCAACTCGTTTTCGATTCTACGCTATTTCTTGTCCTACTGTTTTCCCAATCGCCGACCTTCCATCTGCATATACTGATTAGTTGAACCGGCGAATTCGCGGGAAATCCATCACCGTCGTCCGAATCCAGCTGCTGCAGCGCACGGCACGTTACTCGTACCTGTGCACGGTACGGGGCGCAAACTTGCTTTCCATGCAGGGGGTTGAGTGAGCGCGCTCATTACGACTGCGTGTGGGACCTGTGCGAGTACGATAGGTACTAAAACGAGCAAAGCTAGTACATAAAGGTACGAATAGCAACGCGTCCGAGTAAATTTTGCGCCCGCGCGCTGTGCGGCCCCACTTGTATTTGCCGT
Organism: Tetraselmis striata; assembly: GCA_006384855.1. Classification (NCBI taxonomy): domain Eukaryota; kingdom Viridiplantae; phylum Chlorophyta; class Chlorodendrophyceae; order Chlorodendrales; family Chlorodendraceae; genus Tetraselmis; species Tetraselmis striata. The sequence goes on along the minus strand of VCJN01003278.1, from coordinate 63,457 downwards.
TGCAGACGGAATCACCTGCCGTACTGTTACCCAAACATTGCTAGGGTAGTAATGTCTACACATTGCGTCTCTTCGAAACTATTCTGAGGCCGACGTGTTGAGATTCCGGGCGACTGGGTGGGCCTCTCAGTGCCACGGAACCACGCATACGGCAGGAGCAGGGTCCCACAGAAATGGAATGCTACCCTCTGGCAGGGAGCCACACCTTGTTCAACAGGAATATAGCGTACGCAAAGCGTGTGCGCTCATTGCCAGCGTAGAACAGCGGAAACTCTGTCGGGGCTTGACTGGGACCCTGCAGGTGGAGGGAGCCACACTATGTAAGCAGCACACCGACTCATCAACATAATCCCATGATGCATGGGGTGTATCGCGGCATTTCCATGGCTACTGACACGTGTGTGGGTTTAGCACATTTAGCGTGCATGAGCACAGGTAGACCCAGACATGTTTGCCGCACAGCCCTTTCCGCAGGCAGAACCACATGGTATGCGTCTGCTCAGCCTGGGACGCGGGGTGGAATCATGAGCAGTCCAGTTGGCACGGTACGCATGTCAGCACATACCTTGCCGGCTAGCCCGCGGCGCAGCGTTCGCAGACTGAAGCGGTTCTGCTTGAGCATGAGTCTCCCGCCCTGGGTGTTGTGCATGAGAGCTTTTGGCAGCGTCGGGGCAAAGTCCATGACGAAGGAGCGCGAGCCGCACGGCACGAGCGGATATCTCAGCGGCACCTGCGTCATCGCGGGGAATCAGGGCATGCGGCTCAGCTCCGCCTACAGCCCTGCATGGGAGGCCAGATGCAACTGGAAGCTGAGAATGCGGTAGAGTGCACTGCATGCACCGGCCTTCCGGCCCCCTGAGAGCCGCTAGTCATCGAGCGTAGCTAGTCGGACAAGCTGAGAGCAGAAGCTGGAGCAGCAAGTCATCACGCGAGCTGCTTGTTGCTGGTAGGCAGCAGCACTATCCGCCTGTCGCTCGAGGCTGCGCAGCACAGGCCACCCACCTCGAGGTAGGAGGAAAGCAGCGACACCACCTGCGCCACATACCCCAGCGCCGCGCCCGCGCGCTTCTCCTCCAGGCTGTCCCAGCTCATGCTGCCCACCATGCCGCGGCTCCCCAGCCGCGGGTCGATCTCCAGCGCACAGATCTCCAGGCGCGCAACCTCGCGCTGCATCATCTTGTCCTTGCCCCAGCCCGGGGTGAGGTCCACCGACGAAGCGCCCGCATCCGAGTCCCCGTCGCTGGCGCCGGGCCCCATGCTGTGGCTCCACCAGGACTCGTCGAGCCGCGCGGCGATGTCGCCGAGATTCGTGTTGCAGACCGGCACAGTGCGGGGCCCAACAGCAAAGATGGCCGCCAGCTCATAGCACAGCCTGAAAAGGACAGGGCCGTGCATGGCGGAGTGAGTAGACAATGCGCCAGCAACGCGGGCGTTCAGCGCTGCTTGCCGAGACCACCTTGCTGGGCAGGCCCCGACACGAAGAAAAATGCTGCGCTCTCAGAGTGCAATTCAATACAAGCCGGGTGCGGAGGCGGGAAATCAAAAGGTTGGGGGTCAAGTTCACCGGCAGCGCCGCGCGACGAGCGCTTTCTGGAGCTGCGCCACCTGGCCCATCCCCGCGGAGCCCATGAGCAGCGCCGACGCCTCGTTCAGCCGCCTGACAGCATTGCGCATCTCCCCGCATGCAGACGCCAGGGCCGACACCCGCTTTGGCAGCGCGCCGCGCTGATCCGCATTGGTCTTCTGCACGCGCTGCAGCTTCTCGCTGGGGGCAGACATGGCGTGCGGCCTTCAGAGGGACATTGGGGAAGAGAAAAGCGCAAGACAAGGCTTCACAAAGCCGAAATCATTCCACAGGCACAATAGATAGCCGTCGATGCCCCTTCAACAGCCCCGTCAAGGTGCATTCATTCTATATCCAGAGCGCCCACGCGCATTGACAACACAGTCTCCTCAGAGACACGTCCCCTCCCGGCAGCACTACCAGGGGCTACTGCCCGTGTGAAATGCATGGCTAAAGGCGGCCATTGCAGCAATCTGGCCATCGGCACCCAAGTGCCCTTTGTGCTCCGACATCCGGCTTTGCAGCAGCAGTGCCGATCCACCCCAAGGCAACCAGAGTAAAAGTCTGATCTGCTCAGCCCGAAAATAATGCTTTGATGACAATGCGCCCGGAGGTTTCAGGATCCCTACTAATCAAGGCCGCGCGGGGCGTTGGCAAGGGGACGCGTGTCACCTCAAGCTTTGCACCCGCGCTGAGCAGGCTGCCGCGCTCCGGCGCTGCTCAAATACCGCAGCCTGCTGGTCCTCGTACAGCTGCCTCCCCTGTGCGCATCAGGCGACCTCGCGTCAGTGCGCTGCAGCGACAGCAACGACATGCAGTCGATGATCCCTTGCGTAGACCACAGCTCTCACAGCACATTGGTCGAGCAATTTGCGCCCCTCTTCCCCCCGGACCCCCCCCGGACTCCCCCCCCACCCCTCCCCGTCAACCTACGGCCGAGCTTAACAGTGTGCAATGTGGCCAGCACAAACTCCAGGCTTGGTGGCACTTGTCCTGCGGTGCAGGTGGGCCGATAGATAGATAGGAGAGTAAAGAGCCCGGGGTGCCAGTCACGGCCAAGGAGGGCATGGGGCGTGAAGGCGGCGTCGCCGGACCTTCACATCCTCCTCAAGCGCCGCACGGGCCTGCAGGCGGCGTTGCCGGACCTCGTGCACCTGCCGGCGCTGCGAGCACAGCCAGCTGGCTGCCTCAAACGCCTCAGCTGCGCTCAGCGTCTTGGGCAGCGCGGAGGACGACGGCCCGGGAGAGGGCGGCTGTGCCGGGGCGGCAGAGGCAGAGGCGAAGGCAGGGGCGGTGCTGCTGCTGAGCGAGCCTCCGCTGCTGGAGGCGGCGCCGCTCGCGCCCTCGAGATTGCCCAAGTTGGTCGTGCTGCGCCGCATCTTGGCGGTCAGCATCTCGCGGATGTGCCCGTCGCTGTACGCCTTGAGCGACGCGGACGAGGCGCGGCCAGCGCTGCCACCGGCTGGACGCTCAGCAGCCAGACTTGGGGTGGCAGGGAACAGGTAGTAGCCGTCCGTGAGCTGCAGCAGCAGACTGTTGGGCGGCAACGCGCGGTCGGCGCGAGCCTCCGGGGGGCTGGGCCCCAGGTAGGTGAGGTTGTCGAGGTCAAACGCCGCGTCAGCCACCATCTCCATCCACTCCCCCCCTGCCTGCCGCGCCGCGTGCTCGCGCAGGAGGCCGCCCAGCGTGGCAGGATCCCCGCGCGAAGGCGTGCTGGCGCCTTCCTCCCCCTCACCCAGGTCCCCTGTTGTCACCGGCACGCACGGAGAGCTCCAGTCAGTGCCCCCCCCCCCCCCCCCCACACACACACACCCCTCACCACCACCACCACCTCTTGCGCCACCACCACCACAGCCGCCCAGCTGCCAGTCAGGGCCGCTCTTTGGCAGCAATAACCACTCCTGTCGCTCCTATATGCGCCGGCATGCTAGTACTAGCACTGCGAAGAAAAATCTGCCCTACAGGTACCTGCCAGAAGTTAAATGTAGACGAATCTGCGGCGGAAAATTGCCGAGGGCTCTTACAGGTTGCATGGGCACCCACTTTGAGGCTATCATCGGTGCGGCGGCGCCCATACGCTGTGTTGGCCGCCCCCGGGCGCTGCTGACACAGCGCAAGCGGAGACGCGCCAGGCAGCAGCTGCCCTGGTAAGTTGCAGCTAGGCAGCCTCCGCAGCCCTCTGAGAGACCAAAACGCCTGGCGCACCCTCTGCACTGGCTTGACTCCGCACCCATACATGGTCCTCTCACTTCCAAGAGACGCATGCGTGGGCGGCCCCCTGCGCCCTTGCCCCCCCCCTCCTCCCCCGTTTTGTCCCGGGTTCCCCGGATACTTGTCAATGGTATATTTCTCAGCGCATGTGCACCCTAGGCACATACCCTAGGTATATACGCCTCCCCACACGGCCACCCCCATGACAAGCTGCAATCCCACCCCTGCCGATCCCACCCCTCGATGCCCACACCGGGCCCGTTGGAGACATACCCCGGGGTGTTTCTCAGGTGAGGTGACATGCATACATATACCCGCAGATATTTCTCGGCCTGTGACGTACACAGCAACCCAGCTTCCGTCCAACAGGCGCACTGCAGGGGGCTGCCCCCCCTGACCCCGCATCCGACAGGCATCGCGCAGGCAAAGCGGCGCGAAGACAGCACCCTCACCTGCCTGGCCTGCCTCGCCCCTGCCGCCCCGAGCGGCTGCCTTGCCTGCGCCTCCATCCACAGGTCCCCCGGTCGCCTGCGCCCCGTCCGTGGACCCTCGAGTAGAGGGGGGCCCGGAGCCCTGCGCTGCATCTGCAGGCCAAATAGCAGGGCGGGGGGGGGGGGGGTCTCATGTGAGGTGACAGCGGCCGTTTCATGGGACATGGCACAGCCTCCCGGGGGGGGAGCTGGCGGTCCCTCAAGCGTGGTATCCCTCCCACCTGCCCGCCACCACAGGGCCCGGCTCGCCTGCAGGCTTCTGTCTCCCGAGGTAAACCCCATTACGCACCCTGAAGCAAACGAGGGCGGAGCGAGGCGTCGCACCTGGGGCGCAGCTGCAGCGCGCGCGGCCGCAGTGCGGGCAGTTGTCCGACGCAGCCTGGCCGCCCGCGTGGCGCACAAACACGCAGGCGCGCAGCTGCCCGCTGGTGCTGCTGTGCTCGGGCCACCGCGAGACGCCCGTGCGGCCCAGCGCCACCCAGTCCGGGTTCAGGCTGCACACCACCTGCTCGCTGCTGTACAGCCACTCCGCCCGGCGGCGCAGCTCCAGCTCGCTGGGCGGCAGTCCGCCTGGCGGGTTGGCGGCGTCGCCGTCGCGCCCGCGGCAGGCGGAGATGGCCTCAAACTCGGGCCGCGGCATGGCCTCCAGGCTCCATAGCACAAAGAACACCGAGGTGGCCTCCAGGCGGGACACGTCGTACGGCACCAGGTTTCGCGCCTGGGGGGGGGGGGGATGCGGGGAGATTGAGGGGTGTGCCGGGGCCACAGTGTCTAAAGCCAGCAGCCGCAATCCATCATGCACATGGCATGTATGCAATGCTTCCCTCGGCGTGGGTTGGCAGGGGGGGGGGGGGGGGGGGGGCGCTCACGCTGATGGCGAGTAGGTGCCGGAGCCGTCGCCGCGGGCGCTGCAACGCCAGGGGTCATAACAAGGGTGGCAGAACAGCAGCAGGTGTGAGCGGGTGCCTCGCGACATCAGTGCAGGCCTCGAGTAACATCATGCAGCCACATGGAATCATATGGGGGCCCGCTCCCCCAGGAGCGTGGACAAAGGCAGCCACGCTGCCATGCTGAAGGAGCATGGGCTTGGAGCCAGGGAGCCAGGAGAGGGAGCATCAGGGCAAGCAAATCGCACCTGGTGCCAGTGGTATATAGAACGGAAGCATGAGTACGGAGTTAATGTGGAGGAAGGGGAAGGGTGGCGGTTGGGGGCAGGGGGACCCACCCAGGCCAAAGCTGCTTGACCTCGGTCCATGGGGCGGGTCGCATCAATCGTGGGCACACCCCGCTCGGCAGCCAAGGCCCCCCGCCTGCGATGGGAACCACGCTTAGGGCTAAAATATATATATTCCCCTCGCAAAGGGTCGGAGGAAGATGGGCAGGGAGAGAGAGGGGGGAAGTGGGGGGGGGGGGGGGGGGGGAGGGGGGGGGGAGGCGAGTACAAACGAGTGCAAACCTCGGGGCCTTGCGCACTGGTTGCGGTGAAGTCCCAGCGGGAAGCCCGGCTGCGTCACGGCCGGGCCTTCAGCTCGTGCAGCAAGGCGGAGCGTCCAACTCCTGGTAGAAGTGGAGTGCGGATGTGAAGCTGTGCGTGTTTGCCGATACGATGCAGCAGCCTGTCGTCAGCGGGTGGCCGCGACCGGCCGGATCGCCACAGCTACTGCCGGCAATCCACCGTCACAGATAAAAACCGCCCGCTGCTCCCGCGTTGCCGCCCGGCAATCGCCTACGGGTACAGTACTGGCCTGCTGCAATCGCCACCGCGGGAGTACATGAATGGCACCAGTGCAGATTTTATATAGTACTACTTCTTCGGTGGATTACTACCGGCCTTTTTTGTAATTCATCACTCCGGTACATGACCGGACTGGTGAAATCAGGCCGGAGTTACGTGAAATCAGACCGGGGTCAAACCCGGGTGTTTCATGGCAGTGTTTTAGACGGTGGTCCAACTGGTTGGAAATTCCGTAACCGGCCTTCAATTACTCTTGCAGAATTCTGCAATTGATGCTTCGGCAATTTGCTGGTTGAATATAACGGAACGTCGCCTACCCATGGCTTTCTATGACTGGATCGCTGCCTAAACGGCCGCCGCCGTTGACGCTGCAAGGGTTTGACTACATTTACTAGCCATGTTCCGAGGCAGAAAAAAAAGTGAAATCAGAGGGTAAAGGTATATGAAATGTTTAGAGCTTTGTTCTTGGAGTTTGTTTTCCACATCTTATGTCTAGGGTGTGTTGGTGTCGACAACTGCCACCCAAAGGCTCTGCCCCACGCCAAATTTTGACGTGCTGGCGGCCACGGAGCAAACGCACGCCAATATGGAAGTCTTGGTGCTTTGAATTAGTTGTTCCGTGGTGCGGCACGCAAGTGCCGAACTCGACAAAACATACATCGGTCACCTTAGCACACCCGTCGAATCTTATAAAACCATCATCGTCCGCTAGATGGGACCAATCTGTCAGGTTTGTGTTGGCCTCATGCGTGCACCAGCACAATCAACACCAACTCGCGGTGTCGGACCGTGCGGAATGTTCATGCCCTCGAAAAACCTTCCACCCCGTCCGCTCTCGCTGCTAGTACATGATCAGATCAAGGCGAGGGTCTTCGCTCTCTTCTCCCCGCATCTCCCTCACGGACGACTCCTTTGATATGTCAGGCGGCGGCTCGCCCACCGACCTCAAGATGGTCAACGCCGGCAATAAGGCGGCGGCAATGGAGTGCATCGAGACTTCTGCCACTGCTCAGGGGCGCATCGAGGCGCGCGAGGCGTCGTGCGGCGCGGATGGCGCCATGAAAAGACGCAGCACATTCATCAGCAGCTCTCCCACTTTTGCTTCACTACCCAAGAGACTCCTATATATGTCGCTGGCTGCTGCCGGCGAAGAGAACGCCATTCCGGGCGGGGACGAGTCCCGCGCCGATGGTATGGACCAAAATGTCCGCGCGACATTGATTCGCTCCCTCAAGCGAGCCCCACTACCGTGATAGGAAAATCGCCGTTGGTACAACTCTGGCCGGTTTTGAGAACGGGATGTCCCCCGACGGCATGCGGCGCCCGGGGCTCTTTCCCATCGCCCTCGACAGCATGCTCGAGTACATGCATGGCAACCCTCGTCGTCAGCTGGCAGCGGACGAGTACTACCACACCGCGTGCTACGCGGCCTCCATCGCCGGCATGGCCGTTGAGCTGCGCAACTTGTTGGCGACAACGTACGTCACCGACGGGATCACCCTACGCATGATGCGTTCGGGCAGCGCCTCGCGAGGTGTCGTCAACATCAAGGAAGCCGTCGACGACGGGCACCAATTCCGCTTGGTATACCGCCTTCGCAAGCACTAGGTCATGTAGATGCATAACTACGACACCTTCGCCCTCATCGACGTCGTGCGCGAGCGCTACATTCGTAGTCTTGGCAACGATAACCATGGTTCATCCACTTACCGAGCTGTTGGCGGTGCTCTAATAGCACCGCGTCTACGATGCGAACATCGCGAGTATCGCGAAGACGTCCACTCGGCTCGTCAGCGCTTCGGCAGTGGCCATCGGCGCAGCGACAGCGACCGGGACGGCAGCGGGCAGCGGCAACGACCGCGATAACTTCAAGGAAGTGCGCCATGCGCGTGGCAGCGGCGCCACGGGGCACCTTCACCAAGGACAGCACCGTCAAGGAGACCACTGGGGAGAAGGCGAAGGTCGGGGCTTCGACGGCCGACAAGGCCGAATGATGGGGCGTTCCGCCGTGCCGGCCCCATGTTGCCGCATTTCGAGGACAATAAGCCTCCGGGCGTGCCTTATTATTCCATGTAAGCGACGTTGCACTTGAGTCGTCGGCATGAGCAGGATTCCCTTACAACAGAGCCGCCTGCCCGAGTCGTGGTCCCTCCCCTAGCTGCCATCGCTTTCAACCCCTCCGGCTTCAACATGTCCTTCTACATTACGAGTCTGCACCGACTCCCTTTTTATTCTTTGCCCGCCGCTCGCACAACTCCCTCTCGTGCGCAGCCCGTCGAGCCAAGTACTCGCGCAATAACGCTCGCTACGAGGTGGGCAGCTACAACAACCTACCTTCCTGGCATCATTTTCGTGCTACACATGGCCCCGTCATCAACAATAATCGAACGGTGCAGTCAACAAACCATGCGGCCGCGTACGGTGCGTTTCGGCGCGTCCGTCGCTCCACGAAGCCGCCCACGTACTTCATCGCGGACGCCGAGGCGAAGGCCCCCCAGGAGCGAGGCAGCATTGAAGCATTGCACGGCACGAGTGGGGTTCTAAGGTGCTCGACCTCGTGAAGACATCGCCCACGGCCAGCACTTACTCCAACTACGTAAGGAATTCGCCTCTTCGCCAAGTTCTGCATCGACGAGGAAGGCATCTCCCCTCGGGGCTGCAACGAGGCGACATGCTTCCGCTACCTCGCTCGGATCGCTAAGCGCTACACCATCGGCGCCGGCTCTTCGCAGCCCTAGCTCTCTGCCATTAACACCTCCCTTCGAGATACCGGTCGGAATGATGCCCCGGCCACTGGTCCAACCATCATCGACATGAAGCTCGCGGCTCCCTGCCGCCAGCTATAGCTCAGCCCCAGCAAGGAGCTTCGGATCGCCATTCTGCCGTACCTCGTCATCCCCGACCTCCTCGACGATCTCGCTACCCTTCCTACGTCTACCACCGACTACGGCAACACCCTCCGCGACGCCGCTTCCGTGTGTTCGACGTTCGTGTTTACTCCCGTGGAGAGTCTGGTGACTGTCTCCTGCCGACTTCACGACATGGTCGCGGACAGCACCCACAATGTCACCCTCTTCGTCAACCGGAACGCGTCACACTTTCCCTAACATAACGTTACCGGTACGTACCGACGCTCACTAGTAGCTTCAGACGACGAAAGCACCGATTCTGCGCAAAACCTCCGCCCGCCAAACCACAACATAGGGTAAAGTACAGTGTGGCCGGTCAATCCGTAGTCCCGCCGCCACCGGTCGCCCGCTCCTGCCATGCCGTCACTACGAGCCACCCGCAGCCAGTCCACCCGCCGCAAGCACGTAAACACGACCAAATCTGTGCCCTCCGCAGAGGACATGGAGGAGGGGGACGAGGTGTTGCAGAGCGGCCAAGCGCCGCGCGACGCGGACGTCGGTATCACGGATCCGGCGTGATATCACCCCACAGGCGGCGCGGCCGTCCCGCCCGCCGCCTCACACCCCACAACCCACACCACCGCTCGTGTGGCCGCTGGCCACACCGACCCAAACCACTTGCCCTCTGACGAAGTCATGGCGGTCGAAGCGAACGAACTCCCGGGCGACGGGGCTGTCATATTCCCGCGGGACTCGGCAGTCCATCCCGTGCCGGTTGATCCGTTCCCCATCACCCCACGCCGGTCCAGAAGGGCGCATGCACATGTAAAAGGGTCCCCACCCGCCGCCGCACCACATGTCGTAGAGCCCACATGCCTCGGCAAACGCAAAGTCAGAACCCCTCGCCCAGCCGCCCACAATGCGCTGGCTGAGGCCACACCTTATGACCCCGGGTCGGCCGCCGGCGCTAGCGATGACGACGCTGCGACGGCGACCGCCACATCCCCCACCGCCCACCCGGGCAACAGCCATATCCAGCGACGCCGCACCTCGAGCGCCCCGAAAGGCAGACCCGAAAGGACCCTCGTGCCACCCGGCTGCACCACAACATCTAACTCGCGCCCACTTGAACGGGCACTTCCGTTGCTGCCGGTAGCACTGCTTTCCAGCACTTCGCCGCCATCGCCCCCCCATATCCGCGCGCGCGCCCGGGCGCTCACTGCCCTCTCTCCCGCAAGGCATCGTCGCATCTACTGTGGACGCGCTCCGCGCGGCCGCCAGAGGCATCAAAGCACCGCCCGCGCATCCGGCCCAACTCTCGCATCGCGAACCCACCCAAAGGACAGCACGCCCTTCCAATCCTCATGGGCTCTCATGGCGTCGCGAGCCCCTCCCCACAAGGGGGCAGCCGCCGCACCATCTGCCTAACAAATCCCGAAACTCCCTTGGAGGAACCTCCTCACACCACCCTCAAGCAAGGGCGTGGCGATGAACGCATCGCCCCAAGACATCATCGTCCTATTCCTTAACGACTACTCTAATCCCGGCATTGATATCACAACCGAGAATGAGCGCCGCGACGTCAACCTCGCCATCTTCATGTCTCTCCAAAAGACCCGGACGCACCTCACGGCCACAGCCACTGAGCTTCTTGTGTGTACGAAACGCCTCCCGATGCCGAGCCACAAAGGCAAACGGGACGTCACGACGGGCACCGTAAAACTCTCCCTACCCAAGGTGGACGTTATCGAGGCCATCCGCATGCAGACTGACCCCGGCACGGCCCCCGCCAACAAACTTGTCATGCGCATAACCTGGTGCGTCCTGCCTGAGTCGCAGGTGGTGGTGCACCAGGGGCCGGAGGCTCTGCTAGGTGAGACCGGAGAAGTGATTACAAGGTTAGCAGCCCCTCACTAATGAGGGCTGAGCAGCCGGAGCCGGAGGACTACTGGCGCAACTATCTAGTGGTGCGTACATCACGCACATGGTCTTGATGTAGTCCTCGTACGCGCGCGCCAGCGCGCGCTTCTCCGCAGCAGCTAAGCGCAGTAGCATTGTTGTTAGGCTCTAGCTTAAGCCTGTTCTTTACGCCCTTTAGGATGCAGCGGAAGGATTTAGAAAGTATGGCCAATCTCTTCTGGTTAAAGGGGTTCCTGGGTTATAGTCTGTCTCTGAATTCTACCTAGTAGACTTGTCCGAGGCGGTATTTATACCCGCCGAGGTCGTAGTCATACCTGTGCTATGTTAGCCGGGTGTCATGGGATACCCGTGCTGTGGTAGCCACGTAAGGCTTGAGTCAGAGAACTCTAGAGAATTCCAGAATAGTCTTCGGCCTTATACTACTAGTATTTAGGCCCGCAATACTAATATATACAGCGACTTCGCGGATGCGTAGTCGTACTACCTTTGCGGGGAGGTATACCTGCTAGTATAGCAGAACATTATGGCTAAAGGGAAATGGAGTATAACAATTGTAATATCAAACACACTGACTGTCAGACCTCAGTTGTCAACACCCCCACTCAATGCCGCAGCGCCCCAGCCCAGAGCCTTGCGCGCATGTCTTTGCAGGGCCTCCATGGGAAGTGGTTTGGTGAGCATGTCTGCAACCATCTCAGATGTGGGCAGGTATCCGATCTGGATTGTGCCCCAGAGAATTCTTTCCTTGACAAAATGATATCTGATGTCAATGTGCTTAGTCATGTCACTGACGATGGAATTGTGACAGTATTTGATGGTGCTCTGATTGTCTTGATGGATGTAGACCGGCTCGGCTGACACGCTGGTTGTATCCCGATCAAGCAGCTCTCCCACCAGTTGGCGGAGATGTAGGGCATCCTCCACAGCGAGGCTGAGAGAGTAATACTCTGCCTCACAAGTAGAGGTGGACACGACTGGCTGAAGTCCGAGTTCCAGCTAACAGCGCCGTGATCACCTAGAAAGAAGAGGTAGCCATACCCGGAGCGGCGAGATTCCTAATCCCCAGCATGGTCAGCATCTGCATAGCATGTGAGCTACAGACTAGCCGGTGACCCCCCCAAGGTGAGGCCCTGTGAATGCGTGCCTTTGAGATAACGGAGGATCTTTTTCAGAGCAGTCATGTGCATCTGACATGGTGCTTTATGCACATGGCCCGGAATGCTGAGAGCAGCATTGATGTCAAGTCTGGTGTTGCAGCCGACATACAAGAGGCTGCCCATCAAGGACCAATAAGTTTCACGACCCTCCACTCCAAGTGCAGGTGACGGCGGCGCTGAATCAGGAAGGTGATTCTTGTAGTCAATGTCCATGGGGAGTGCAGAGGGGTAGCAGTCTTCCATTCCAAACTGACGAAGAATGTCGCCAATGTATTTCGACTGCTCCATGGTGATAGTCCGGTTGGCTCTGTCCCTGGCAATGTGCATGCCCATAAGCCACTGCAAATCCGTGACGGTAATCTGGAAGCGCTGGCTGATCTGCTGCTTGAAATGGGTAGCCCACTCCATAGAGGTCGACGCAAAGGGCATATCATCCACGTACAACCCCAACATAGAAAATACTCCATCTTGCTAGCAGTAGTACAAACATGGATCTTTACTGCACTGCTTTCACCCGGTCTGTAGTAGCCACCCACTGATCAGTTTGTTCCAATTCCGAGGGGGTTGCTTGAGGCCATACAACGACTTTCTCAGTCTTACCCGCTTTGTGCCATCATGGAATCCCTCAGGTTGGCGCATGTATACCTCTTCATCCAAAACGGAATGGAGGAACGCCGTGTTCACATCTAGTTGGTATAGTTCCATGTCTAGGGCAGCAGCGATGGTGAGCATAACCCGGAGAATGGCCTGTCGAATCACAGGTGAGAATGTATCTCTGAAGTCAATACCGGCTTTCTGACTGCAACCCTTAGCCACAAGTCTGGCTTTGAATTTTGCAACCTCGCCATCAGAGCCAGGTTTGACTTTGAACACCCACTTGCAGTTGACCGCTTTTCTGTCGGGTGGAAGTGCCACCAGATCTACATGAGTAGGTTAAAGAGCTCATCATGCAGTACACTACCATCGACTTCGTGATGTCCGGACGAGAGAGTAGCATGGTAATAAAAGCAACTCTGGTGCTTTGCTTGATACCGAACCACGAGATAGCGAGGGATGTCCAAGACGACATCGGCATGGCCTTGGTCAGCTTGGGAAACTCCAGTTTCTCGCGAGAGAGGGCTGAAGTGTCACCTCGGGCTCGCCGCACTGAAGCCCGGCGCGCCGACTCCACCTGAGCGGGTGTTAAAGTCCGACGCCCGTTACCGCCAGTGGTCGGAGCAACTCGGTGAGTTGCTGCAGGTGTGTCCAATTTGGACTCGAGCTGACCGCACCTGTCGTCGACACAAGTGTGATGCCATTGGACCTCTTCCCTGACATCTGTCGTGACTGATCCTCGCCAATGCTTGCCATTCCGACTTGGAGTTCCTTTATGGCTGTCAAGATTCGATCCACCCCCCCCCCCCCGGCTCGTCGCCGGTGGCAACGGCACTACTACGGCTACCACGTCTTCCGCTGCGTCCACTGCTCCTCACACCATGCCCTCCTCCTTTGGTAGTCCGCATGAGGGGAGTACCGCCAGGTGAGTGCATACCAGGAGGTAAAGGCGACACCGCCCTCGATTCACTGTCGGACATGTTGGCGACTAGTAAGTACCCAGGGATGCCTAATGTCACCAGTGCCGAAAGCACTCGTCAACCGTGCCGCACGCGGGATATCGTGAGCGGTGGCCTCTCGGGGCCACACCGCCAGACCCTTCTCCCTGCTGAGGAAAGCCATGCTCTCACGGACACTTTTCGTACGTGGTCGATGCACAGTTGGACGACAGGCGTGACACCCGGCGTTGACGGAACAACAGCCATGCGTTGAGGCGTTGCGAGTGACGTGCAAAATATGAATGCCGCACGCGCCAACCCCCCCCCCCCCCCCCCCGATGCTCGCACCTGCTCCCGTTGGGTACCTGTAATGCGACCTGTGTGCAGCTGATCCAAGGCGGCTGTCCCATGGTGGAAGGTGTCGACGGCATGTCGTGGTTGACTGCGCTAAAATATATAACGCTTAAGGAAAACAAATAACGCTTCGATACTCCGAGACTCCAGCTCCGAGCTATGTTTAACGTCGCCGTTGCACGACGGACTCTTGTCTACAAGGTCTCCATAGCGAGGCAAAAGCAGTGTGTGGAACTGACCGATAACCTGTCATGCGCATAACCTGGTGCGTCATGCATGAGTCGCAGGTGGTGGTGCACCAGGGGCCGGAGGTTCTGCTAGGTGAGACCGAAGAAGTGATTACAAGGTTAGCAGCCCCTCACTGATGAGGGCTGAGCAGCCGGAGCCGGAGGACTACTGGCGCAACTATCTAGTGGTGCGTACAGCACGCACATGGTCTTGATGTAGTCCCCGTACGCGCGCGTCAGCGCGCGCTTCTCCGCAGCAGCTAAGCGCAGTAGCATTGTAATATCAAACACACTGACTGTCAGACCTCAGTTGTCAACAAAACTATATACCAATGCCGGAGTACCGGTGCTCCCCCGCATCGATGTACCATCTATCTCTCAAGACCTCCGTGCACAACGCACAATATTCATATCCAGGCCCATGTTCGAGGACTGGTCCGGCCCATAGCTACATGCGTGGCTGACCAACATCCTCACTCCTCTCCACGACATAGAAAAGGCCGCCAATGCCAAGGCCACCCGCCGCCCGAAAAACCTGTCCAAGGTGGTAGAGACATGCACGGCCCAAGCTTGGGACGAGCATGACTCCCCCGCCAACACCAACCATGACGGCACACCGATCAACTCGACGGCGGAGGCTCGTCTCCCAAACCCCGCCATTTACGAGCTCCTCGAAGTTGTTCACATTCACGAACCTCGCCTCCCTGCCCACACGGCCCGGCTGGAGCTAGCCACTACCAAAGCTGCCGGCCTGCTGGCTTTGGCTGCCCAAGGGGTGGTCATCTGCCTCCCGGCAGCAGCCTTTATGCCCAAGCTCCATCTGCAGATAAGCAAAACCCCATTGTCAGACACCTCGCACTATGGCCAACCACCGCCCAATCTAGTCAGCGACGACTTCTTCACCTACGTCGTCGACTGTCATATACTTCTCCTTTAGACCCCCCTCCACCTAACCCATGCCCGACCCTACACAATTGGCAGAGGCGGTGGTCGATGCACTCCGCCGCGAGCACGCGGCGCTCGCAGAGGGGAGCCCACACATCACCATGGCCCGCTTGTTTGAGGAACTCTGTGAGGCCGGTGTTGACCCAGACCTATATCCGGCGACCCTTGACACGTACAAGTGCCGCGCCGGGGCCACCGCAATACATCGCCGTCCCATCTCCAATTAACCCGGGCTTCGCGCTTTGCCATATATGTCCCTCCGATCCTCCCTAGGCGTCATCTTCGCGGTCCGCTCGAAGCACGTCCGCCTCTGCATAGAGGATGACCCTGAGGCCCCATGGTGTGTCCTCCTCCCCCTGAAACGCCCCCCACTACAACCGCATGCTACCTCTCACGACGCCCGGCGTGGTTGCTCAGCGCCACCCGAAACAGCAACGTCGACCTTCGCTTCCTAGATGTCTCTTTCAGCGCCTACGGAGGAGGCGCCCTTGAGGCATACACCAAGTTCACACATACCGAGGCCGAACGCACTACGAGTTCCAGAAAGCGGCGATGTCCCAGCTTACGGGCTGGACCACCGTAAAATCTACCCGCCACAGCAAGAAACAAATGAGTGTAGACCCCAAGCGCTCACATCCCGGACGCGTCCCCCCGGCCCGTACGACTCACACCGATCGCAGCAGAGGCCGCAGCCCAATCGACGGCTCCGGCCGCACCTCCGGCCTCGGCAGAGGCCATGGGCAAGGCCGCGGCCGCATCCCGCCACCCATCGCCTCCGAGTCAAAGGCACAACACAGCCCACCTCGCGAGGAGGCACCGGACGTGGCCGTTTCCACTCGCATCCGCACCCAACCAACCCGCCCGATAATCGGTAGAGGCATGACCACCGGGAGCGGCCCACAACCCGCCCAAAGCCAAGGCCATGGTCCCCCGGAGAGACGTGTAGCTCTTTCCCGGTCAACTCCGGTCTCGCCGTCCCCCCACTCCGGAAGCCCCGCCCCGCGGGCCAGACCCCGCCTCCCGGAAGACCTCACCACTAGAGACACTTCCTCAGAGGCTGTCTGCCGCACCCTCCTCGTCCAAGAAGCGGTCGACCGAATGGGCTGCGTCTCCCCCACATACGCATCCGCATCGCAAAAGTAATCGCCTCCCTCAGCACGGGCGGCCTGCTGCACTCTCTCACTCCCTCACTCCATCTCCGCCCTCACCTGCTCTCCCAAGTGATGACGAGCGGATGACCGACGAAGAACCAAATTCCGGCGCCGAGCTAGACGACTTGGTCGAAGAAGACGACTACATTGAAGCAGACGGGGAAGGCCTCTGAGCCCCTCCTGCCCACAAAAAAAAACTCCCATGCGCCCCAACGAAACGCAAATCGCAACCTCCGCTAACCTCGCGCCATCTACCATATTATCCCCAATCACAACCACCACTGCTACCACTGGCTTGAGACGGCATCTCTATTGGCGGCGGAGACCCCTGTGCGGGGCGCGGGGCAATGCGGGACGCCTCGGCTGCCTCAGCCCGCCCGCGCTTCCTTTGCGGGACATACCCCACCAATGAGAATGGAAATTGGAATTGGAATTGGAATTGGAATTGGAATTGGAATTGGAATTGGAATTGGAATTGGAATTGGAATTGGAATTGGAATTGGAATTGGAATTGGAATTGGAATTGGAATTGGAATTGGAATTGGAATTGGAATTGGAATTGAAATTGAAATTGGAATTTGTTACAACCTTTAGTCTGCTGCATCCACTCGCTCAGACTGAGTTGCTCTTAGGACCTGCTATCTCTAACCACAGTGGGGAACACGGAGTGTTATCACAGCTCAAGCTAACGGCCATCCTCTTTTGTTTCCTAGCCCCTCCTCCTTCCAGTGGAGAATGGACGGCAACACCCTAGCTAGACGCCTACCCGAGCAAGGGGTCGAAGTTGCACATAGAGGCCTAACACCCGGAGGATGCCTAGGGCGGTGTAATGAATTGGGCGCGGAAGACGGAGATGCCGCGAAGTCAGAGACACCAGACATGAGGGGCGGCCCAAGGCTGCGACGGAAGGAGGCGGGGACGGACCAGGAAGAGGTTGCCTGGTTGCCTGAGCTGTAATACACACACGTGTCCCTACTATGCTTAGGGATGGCAGGCCCTAAGAGCAACTCAGTCAGGGCGGTGGAGAGCCGCAGACCAGCACGTTGTAATCAATCTCAATTTCAATTTCAATTTCGTCAACCGGGAGAAGGCGGGCCATCGCAAGCGCCAAGACGGGCTCAAGCCCCTAAATTGAAATTGAAATTGATTTACAACATGCTGACTTGCTGCTCTCCACTGCCCAAGCCGGGTTGCTTTTAGGACATGTTTTATCCAACCGTTGTGGGAACTGGGAACCTTAGGGATTACGGATGTAGCTTCTGGCCTTCCTCCTTTTCGCCCGCACCCCTCCTCCTTCCATGTCGCTTGATATCCCCCCCCCCCCCCACCTGCCGTAACGGGTGTGTCGTGTACGGCGATCTGCGGAAGCGTGTATGTTGACGGTGCGTGTGCATGCGGGGATTGTGGGAGGTTGCGGAGGAATCGGACATGGCAAATTTGAGGGATTGTCGGAATATGCGGAGGAGATGAGTATGTAACTATCCGATTGATGCCTTTGGAGTTTTGCCGTGAGGCGATATGGATGGCTTCTAATGTAAGTTTGTGCATGGTGCCGCTGCGGCTATTGAGGGGTGACGGGGATGATTTCAATCGTTCAATGCCAACCCTGTTGACGTAGGGCGGTCACCATGTGTTGGTATTTTTCGCGGATGAGCGTGTACGGTGGCATTATGGAGATCAGTGTAGTATTTGAATTCGATTTTCTCTATTTTTTGGAATGCTGTGGGATCGCTGCTAGGACATGATATGCTTTCGGTGGCCGGGTCCCAGTCGAATCCGACAATGCGTAATGCGTCCGCCTTGCAGTGTTTAGGTCAAGGCTGGATTTCCTTCTGGATTTCCTTCTGGATTTCTGTGTGGATTTCTTGAATGTTGCGCCTAGCTGATGTAAGTGTTTAGGTCAAGCCCCTAATTCACATCCATATGCTACCGCCGTGTCCGCTTGGACAACCCTCCTGCGCCGCCTCATCGCCTACCGCGACGCCGCGTTCCGAGCTCCCTCTACCTACCGCGCCAAGCAACCCGACCGAGTCCGGGCGCTCCCTAGCGACGGCGATACCCCGCACCTCACGTGGAACGCCGCAACCCCCGGCGACTGGCTCGAGCGGGCCGTTGGCCACATCAATCGAGCCCCCCCCCCCCCCCCCCCCCCCCCCCCCCCCCGAAGGCTTCGCTTGGACCTCGCACTCTTGCTTGCGGAAGGGCGCTACGTCGGGCGCAGATGAAGCTGGCGTTCCCATGAATATAATCCGCCAGTGGGGCGGATGGGCCCGCAGTTCTGCGGTAATCCACGACTACATCGACTCGACTACGCATCCTACCGGCGCCCCCGCTCCGTCGGGCGCCGCCCCGCTCTCTCCACGGTCATCATGAAGACCGAGGAGGCTACTCCCCGTTGCCTACCTTCCTTTGGAATGTTTAGAGCTGTGTTCTTGGGGTTTCCTTCCCGCCTAACCCTAGGGCATGCTGGCGTCGACACATGCTGCCCGCGGCCTTTGCGCCACGCCAAAATTGACGTGCGTGCCGGCCTCAGAGCAATCGCACGCATAATGTACGAGCAATCTTGATGGTTCTTTGAATTAGCAATGCCGTAGTGCGGCACGTAACCCCCGTCCTATCCTAACCAAATAGCGATCATGACTTATTTCGTAACCCGTACATAAAAAAGATCGTGGCCGTAGGATCATTGATGACGTCAGTTCTCGTTAATCGTACGGTTCAGATCCCATAGTGATTTGGGAAACCAAATCGCTATTTGGTCATCGCGAGTGTTCGGATTGGTGGTCAAATCACGAGGCTCCAATAATTCGGACCTCAGCGAGTGACCAAATCACTCGCGTTTCCTATTTGTTCGCGTAACGGTCAGTACGTCAAAGAGATTGGCTGGACGCCGCACATGCGCCCATCGTTCATCGCACGGCTCGCAGCTGTCGGGTGCAACGAACTCGCCGCCGCCCACGGGTGGCCCACCTGCGGCCCGCGCCCCACCCGTGGCACACCCACCACCCGGCCGTCTTTACATGTGTACTGCGTGTTCGGCCGCCTACGTCGAGACGACCGCCCCAACCCGAAAGTCAGTCAACGTTTCTCGCCTAGGGGCTATGGTGCTAGCGTACAGAAAGAAGACCATCTCTTCGCTCCCATCATCCCCACCGATGACGACGAGGAACATATGGCGCGCGGGCGGCGAGCAGTCGGAGCGCCCGCAATGTGAGCGCTAGTCGGAGCGGCGCCATGGTGGTAGGCGGATGCCACATGTAGGCGGCGCATTGCGATACCGTGAGTGACGAGTATGGACACACTGCGCACGGGCGGGGCTCCGAGCCGCTACCCACAGCCTATGGCGCCCGGGGAGGAGCGGCTACCGTTACGGCGCGCGGATGGCGTCATCAGTTGAAATCGCGAGATATGCAAACACAGTCGCTATTTGTTCAGGATAGGATGCATTCCTGCATGCTATAACAGTAATTTAACCTATTTTGCGCCGTGGAATTCATTTTGCACCGTAGGGTTTGTTTATACCCTAGTTCCCGGGTTTACTATCAGTACTTAAGACTCACTGGTGATGTAGCTTGGGTTTGTAGACCTTGGGTGCAGTGCAGCATTCAACAGCATGAAGGCCAGCCGCGACGCATATCCAATGTTGGTTTTGGAGCATTTTGTCCAAAATGGGACAAGATGAGGCAATGAAATCAATATTTATTATGATTATTACATCCAGCGGCTAGCTAGCCACAAGACGTTGCTGATAGTTTATTCGTTGAGCATCCCCAACTCAAGCAAGTCCTTCTTCGTGGCTGCGTTAAACTTGACGACTCCGCCGGGTTTGCGTTGCGCTGGGGTGGTTGACATGACGTGGACGCAGTTGTTTCGTGGCTGGCTGATTTGCCACCCAGTTTGCGCATATGTCTTCACGACTTGGACGCTTTTACCGTACCACTTCTTTCTGACCATGGTGCCGTCCTCGTTGAACACCTCTCGACTTCCCGACGCGTCGTGGATGGCCTTCGCGTACGATAGGGGGACGGCTTCAACAAGCTTCCAAGGAAGCGTCAGGCACTTCTCCCAGCTTGTGTCAACTGGCTTCTTCCCTCCTTTTGTCTGCGCGTACAACCATAGGGGCATGAGGGGTTTGCCCTTTGCATCGGCATGGAAGGGCTCGTATACGGCCACGGTCAACGTGTCTTCGGTAGTCTCGCGCGACTTCACAAGCCCGATGACGAATCTCGACTCCCAATCACCAAGAGTTTCAGGACACTTGTCTTCCTCATGCACCTAACGATGACCAAGACCGCGAGCTATGTTAGTCCCGAGCGAGACGCCACGCCATTTTTGTCCCAGCTGGGACAAAATAACAAGCAAGGTAGAAGAACCAAATTGTTTTGTCCCGTAAAGGACAAAAATGACAAACAATGGGACTCACATCGGAGACGTCGATGACAACGAGGTTCGAGCCCTTTGCATCGCTGGGCGATGTGTTGTCATGAAGCCTCTCCTTGGCGCCGGCGTGAACTCCCCGGAAGGCGCTGTCATCTTGAAGCACTTGAGCACGAACCTCGGCTTCAACGCGAGCGGCTTCGGCATTGTTGAGGTCTGCGTTGGTAGCCATCGTGTGACGTGCCTCAGCAGGCGCGGTCTGCCCGTGCTCGCGCAAGAAGTCGTCAACTTCCTCTTTCCGTTGCGGCCAGAACCCGGAGAAAGCTGCCGAAGGAGCAGTTTGCATCTCATCCAAGTCGTCGAGCAGATTCTTCCAGCTCTCGCGCTCGACTGGGGAGAAGTGCCACTGGACCGCCAGGTCCGTGATGTACGACCTGACCTTCTTGAAATCATCCAAGTACCTCTGGACCTTCACCGCGTCGGGCTTCTTTTTGTCGCAGAGAGCGTACAAAAGGGGCCGGCCCGCACGAATCTCGGGCGTCCCAGTTGGCGCGCTCTTCAAGATCTGCACGGGCTCAGAAAGCGGTGTGTTGGACCACAAGGCGGTGCGCAACGAGCCGCCAGACGCGGCGGCGTCGTCACGGGTGAACTCGAATTTGTGCGGCTTACTGATGTCCTGAATGTGGTCTTGGAAATGGGGCCTTAACCACTCAGAGAAGTCGAGGGAGAATGAGAGCTCAGCAATCTCCGGAGTGGGCGAGAATGCCTTCGCCACCAAGTCAAGAAAGGCCTCGATTGTGTAGGCGGAGCTGCGAGATAGCGCAAGACTGATGCGGCTGAAGATCTGGTCAACCCGTTCGTGAGTGTGCCCGACAGGCAAGAAGACCAAATGAATGACGTCGCAGATGCCGATAGACACAAGCCAATTGCAGAGGGCCGCCACGTTCCTATTCTTGTTCTCCCTGACGGTGTTGTCCATCTGGATTCTGATGTACGGAATCTTTCTACCACGGTGTTGAATTTCCTGCATCGCAGACCAGATTTCATCAGTCCATGGCTACCGGACAACCACGGCGAACCTATCGGGAGGCTAACGAGCTCACCTTCATGATCGTGATCCATATCAGAGTGCACGTCGTGGACGAATCGTGGGGGATGGTGTTGGTGTAGTAGTAGATGTCGTCCGGGCGGTATCCGTCGTACTTCACACAGGTGAGGTGGTACTTGAGGAGCATGTCGGGCTTCACAGTCTTGGGGATGCGAACCCAGTGAGGCAGCAGGGTCTTCGCGGAGTCCATGCTATCAATTTCGAAGAAGAAGAAGTTTCCATGGCCAAGGCGCGACTGGAAGACGGCGTTGTTCAGATCCCTTCGTTCCTGGCGCACTCTCTCGAGGTGTACCTTCTGCTCAGCTCTGACCTGACGCCTCACCAGCTGCTGATGTTGACGGTGCACTTGACGTTCCTCTGGCGTCATGTCCTTTGTGCAAATCTCGCGAGCTTGGTCTCTGAGTGCTTTGCCCGCCGCGCATATGGGACAGTGGCTGAATCGCTTCACCTTCGGCGTGGTGACATCCGGGAAGTCTTCCTTCCAAGTCCGGCGGAAAGTGTCGAACGATGCGAGCTTCACTTCGCTCTCGGTAGCCAAATCTACAAAGGGGCAGGGGCATGATAGGTCGGTATACAAATAAGGTCTCATAATGCGAGACAGAAAAGTTCGGTCTAAAGTGGGTCGAAATAATTATATCGGTAGTGGGTGAATAATTCTGTAATCAGCATGGCGAAACAATCTGTCATCAGTGTGACGAAACGGTATGTCAGTAGTGGGACAAAACCGTCTCTCAGCAGTGGGACAAGACGTTCTCTCTGCAGTGGGACGATATCGGCTAATTATGTGGGACAAATACTTTTGTGGTCGGTGGGACGAAACGGTATGCCATGAGCGGTGCGAAACGTTCTGTCATCAGTGGGACGAAATCGGTCCGGCGTCGGTGGGACTAAACGTTCTGGCGATAGCGGGACGAAACGGTTTGTCATCAGCGGGACAAAACGGTTTGTCATCAGCGGGACAAAACGGTTTGTCATCAGTGGGACGAAACGGTTCGTCATCAGCGGGACAAAACGGTCTGTCATCAGCGGGACAAAACGGTTTGTCATCAGTGGGACGAAACGGTTTGTCATCAGTGGGACGAAACGGTTTGTCATCAGTGGGACGAAACGGTTTGTCATCAGTGGGACGAAACGGTTTGTCATCAGTGGGACGAAACGGTTTGTCATCAGTGGGACGAAAACGGTTTGTCATCAGTGGGACAAAACGGTCTGTCATCAGTGGGACAAAACGGTCTGTCATCAGTGGGACGAAACGGTTTGTCATCAGCGGGACGAAACGGTCTGTCATCAGCGGGACGAAACGGTATGTCATCAGTGGGACAAAATGGGCCTCACCACGGAGAATGGCGTTGTCGTCCTCGGCCCACGACTTGTAGTAGTAGTAGACGCAAATCTTGGTCATCCAGGGAGGTAGGTGCTTCTTGAAGGTCTCGCTGTTTCCGTCATGAAAAGGCATGATCTCGACGTGACCGAGGTCATCCGAGAAGAAGTGCTCGAGAAACATGCGCACATGCTCCCTCGGTCCGGTCTGTCTGCTCTCGTATTGCTTGCGCTGCCTGATGTACGTGGGTTCGTTATCCACCACCGACCGCTGGATCACGAGACGTCTGTGTTTCGAGACCTGATGCAAGACCTCCCACGCACGCCCACACGTGTAGATGGGGCCGCGATGATCGAAAGATCGCAAGTAGCCACCGTGATCAAACATGTAATCGAACTTGTCGGATGCCGACTCGTAGCCACCCCTGAGAACCTGAGCGAGCCGGTCAAAGGAGCGGTTCTGATTGCCAGAGTATACGGTCAACGCACGGTCCAACACGGCATCAACGAGGGCCTCTCCGCACTGTGTGTATAGCTTGTGCACGCACTTGCGCGAACAGCATGGCGACTGCTCGCTAGCCTCCTTGGCGAGCATGAGGCGGATACAATCGCGAGAGGTGCGCTTGCTGATCAGAGACGAGACCTTGCCATTACCGCTTTCGGCGACCTCATCGCAGCCCTTGCCCCACGTGTACTTCCTTTTCTCAGGCTCCTTACGATCACTCGCACGCGCGTCGCAATCACACGAGTACCCACTGCGGCACGAACACAGCGGTAATGTAACTGTAGTGTCCGACGCGCCGGATCCTGGAGAAGAGGCCATGCTTTCGACCGCCGCCATGCAGCGCGGGGCGAGTGGGTGGGGGGGGGGGGGGGGTGAAGGACTGTGATCTGTGGTGAGGAAGAGTGACGGCCGATGACCGTTCTCGGACGGGCCGTTGACCGGGGTGCATAATATCCAGGTACGGGTCAAAATAATTGATGACTCAAATACCGTGTTATTTCGTGCTTCTTTCGTATGTCGGAAATAGTTCTATACTAGTAAGTACACCCGAATCCAATCCAAGGAATATATCATCCCATGAAGGAATATTATTGCCACGCCACTGTACTCTCGTACCGTTATGACTCTCGAGTAGGGAATATTTTATCTTCCAGTAATAGTAATATATAGTCGCAGTAGTTAGCCCTGTATATTCGTCGCGGTGCAAAATACATGAACCTGATGACGACGACGAGGTACACTATAGTGTGCGCACGCGCGCCGTTGGTCCAGCAGGGGTCAGAGCGGCGGCAGACAGAAACCACGTCATTTCCACCTCTCCCTCACCGCTTCCCACCAAGAAACCCGCTCATCTACCGCGTCAACCTACCTACCGCCAGAATGGCGCCGAAGAAGAACGAGCCTGCCAAGGACAAGGAAGACAAGGACGACGCCACCCCAGGTGAGTTGCGCGCGCGTACAGTAGCTGCCTGCCTGCTCGACGCGTGATACGGCCAGATCTAGCGAGTTCGGTTAGGGTTCACTGTAGAAGCGGTGTAATCTAGGACCACTCGAGGTGTAGGCAGACGAGTGGCAGCGTACAGTAGCCGCCTGCCTGCTCGACGCGTGATGCGGCCAGATCTAGCGAGTTCGGTTAGGGTTCCCTGTAGAAGCGGTGTAATCTAGGACCGCTCGAGGTGTAGGCTGACGAGTGGGAATAGAAACCCAAACGAGACGAGCGGCATCAGGGTCCTGCAGGGAAGTATTACGTCCCGTCGAGGCAGCTGTTGCAAGCAGTAAGGATGCTAATTGGTGGTGGGAGGGGGTGGGGGTGAAGAGCGGCCAGGGGGAACCTCTGCATGTACTCCGCCGTAAGGAGTGGTTTAATATTAGTGAGAAGCGCAGTACTTATAGACATTATTAAACCGCAGTACATAATGTATTGAAAATAGTTTTGTCATCAGTGGGACAAAACGGTTTGTCATCAGTGGGACGAAACGGTCTGTCATCAGTGGGACGAAACGGTTTGTCATCAGTGGGACGAAACGGTTTGTCATCAGTGGGACGAAACGGTTTGTCATCAATGGGACGAAACGGTTTGTCATCAGCGGGACGAAACGGTTTGTCATCAGTGGGACGAAACGGTTCGTCATCAGCGGGACAAAACGGTCTGTCATCAGCGGGACAAAACGGTTTGTCATCAGTGGGACGAAACGGTTTGTCATCAGTGGGACGAAACGGTCTGTCATCAGTGGGACGAAACGGTTTGTCATCAGTGGGACGAAACGGTATGTCATCCGTGGGACGAAACGGTTTGTCATCAGTGGGACGAAACGGTTTGTCATCAGTGGGACAAAACGGTATGTCATCAGCGGGACAAAACGGTTTGTCCTCAGTGGGACGAAACGGTTTGTCATCAGCGGGACGAAACGGTCTGTCGTCAGCGGGACGAAACGGTATGTCATCAGTGGGACAAAATGGGCCTCACCACGGAGAATGGCGTTGTCGTCCTCGGCCCACGACTTGTAGTAGTAGTAGACGCAAATCTTGGTCATCCAGGGAGGTAGGTGCTTCTTGAAGGTCTCGCTGTTTCCGTCATGAAAAGGCATGATCTCGACGTGACCGAGGTCATCCGAGAAGAAGTGCTCGAGAAACATGCGCACATGCTCCCTCGGTCCGGTCTGTCTGCTCTCGTATTGCTTGCGCTGCCTGATGTACGTGGGTTCGTTATCCACCACCGACCGCTGGATCACGAGACGTCTGTGTTTCGAGACCTGATGCAAGACCTCCCACGCACGCCCACACGTGTAGATGGGGCCGCGATGATCGAAAGATCGCAAGTAGCCACCGTGATCAAACATGTAATCGAACTTGTCGGATGCCGACTCGTAGCCACCCCTGAGAACCTGAGCGAGCCGGTCAAAGGAGCGGTTCTGATTGCCAGAGTATACGGTCAACGCACGGTCCAACACGGCATCAACGAGGGCCTCTCCGCACTGTGTGTATAGCTTGTGCACGCACTTGCGCGAACAGCATGGCGACTGCTCGCTAGCCTCCTTGGCGAGCATGAGGCGGATACAATCGCGAGAGGTGCGCTTGCTGATCAGAGACGAGACCTTGCCATTACCGCTTTCGGCGACCTCATCGCAGCCCTTGCCCCACGTGTACTTCCTTTTCTCAGGCTCCTTACGATCACTCGCACGCGCGTCGCAATCACACGAGTACCCACTGCGGCACGAACACAGCGGTAATGTAACTGTAGTGTCCGACGCGCCGGATCCTGGAGAAGAGGCCATGCTTTCGACCGCCGCCATGCAGCGCGGGGCGAGTGGGTGGGGGGGGGGGGGGGGGTGAAGGACTGTGATCTGTGGTGAGGAAGAGTGACGGCCGATGACCGTTCTCGGACGGGCCGTTGACCGGGGTGCATAATATCCAGGTACGGGTCAAAACAATTGATGACTCAAATACCGTGTTATTTCGTGCTTCTTTCGTATGTCGGAAATAGTTCTATACTAGTAAGTACACCCGAATCCAATCCAAGGAATATATCATCCCATGAAGGAATATTATTGCCACGCCACTGTACTCTCGTACCGTTATGACTCTCGAGTAGGGAATATTTTATCTTCCAGTAATAGTAATATATAGTCGCAGTAGTTAGCCCTGTATATTCGTCGCGGTGCAAAATACATGAACCTGATGACGACGACGAGGTACACTATAGTGTGCACACGCGCGCCGTTGGTCCAGCAGGGGTCAGAGCGGCGGCAGACGGAAACCACGTCATTTCCACCTCTCCCTCACCGCTTCCCACCAAGACACCCGCTCATCTACCGCGTCAACCTACCTCCCGCCAGAATGGCGCCGAAGAAGAACGAGCCTGCCAAGGACAAGGAAGACAAGGACGACGCCACCCCAGGTGAGTTGCGCGCGCGTACAGTAGCTGCCTGCCTGCTCGACGCGTGATACGGCCAGATCTAGCGAGTTCGGTTAGGGTTCACTGTAGAAGCGGTGTAATCTAGGACCACTCGAGGTGTAGGCAGACGAGTGGCACCGTACAGTAGCCGCCTGCCTGCTCGACGCGTGATACGGCCAGATCTAGCGAGTTCGGTTAGGGTTCACTTTAGAAGCGGTGTAATCTAGGACCACTCGAGGTGTAGGCAGACGAGTGGCAGCGTACAGTAGCCGCCTGCCTGCTCGACGCGTGATGCGGCCAGATCTAGCGAGTTCGGTTAGGGTTCCCTGTAGAAGCGGTGTAATCTAGGACCGCTCGAGGTGTAGGCTGACGAGTGGGAATAGAAACCCAAACGAGACGAGCGGCATCAGGGTCCTGCAGGGAAGCATTACGTCCCGTCGAGGCAGCTGTTGCAAGCAGTAAGGATGCTAATTGGTGGTGGGAGGGGGTGGGGGTGAAGAGCGGCCAGGGGGAACCTCTGCATGTACTCCGCCGTAAGGAGTGGTTTAATATTAGTGAGAAGCGCAGTACTTATAGACATTATTAAACCGCAGTACATAATGTATTGAAAATAGTTTTGTCATCAGTGGGACAAAACGGTTTGTCATCAGTGGGACGAAACGGTCTGTCATCAGTGGGACGAAACGGTTTGTCATCAGTGGGACGAAACGGTTTGTCATCAGTGGGACGAAACGGTTTGTCATCAATGGGACGAAACGGTTTGTCATCAGCGGGACGAAACGGTTTGTCATCAGCGGGACGAAACGGTTTGTCATCAGCGGGACGAAACGGTCTGTCAGCAGCGGGACGAAACGGTTTGTCATCAGCGGGACGAAACGGTTTGTCACGGTGTGTCATCAGTGGGACGAAACGTTCTGTCATCAGTGGGACGAAACGGTTTGTCATCAGTGGGACGAAACGGTTTGTCATCAGTGGGACGAAACGGTTTGTCATCAGTGGGACGAAACGCTTTGTCATCAGCGGGACGAAACGGTTTGTCATCAGTAGGACGAAACGGTTTGTCATCAGTGGGACGAAACGTTCTGTCATCAGTGGGACGAAACGGTCTGTTATCAGAGTGACGAAACGGTCTGTCATCAGTGGGACGAAACGGTTTGTCATCAGTGGGACGAAACGGTCTGTCATCAGCGGGACGAAACTGTCTGACAGGATATGATGTTTATAGGCCGAAGGTCCAAGCGGACATCAAAACCTACCGAGAAAGCAAAAGAATTCGATGCGCTCGGAGCGCTAGTAGGAAGAAAACACAAGGCGTCATCTTCTGTGGCAGAGCAGCCGGCGGCGAAGAAGAGCCGTGCAGCCTCAGCTTCTGCAGCTGGAGCCGGCGCTGAGGCATCACGTAACCCCTGGAAACCGAGCCTTTTAAGAGGTAGGGTGCCGGCTTACGGCACGCACTCGCAAGGAGAAAGATCGGCCGCCTTGCTTTTGAGGGCCCGAATCAAGAGCGGCCAGGTCCTCTCAGATGCTCAAATGCAGACAGCGCGAAGGCTAATGGATTACGAAAAGCTCATGCAAGCTTACTATGAATCAGGTCCTTGCCTCTCCAATCATATGATTTTTGTGAGTGCACAGTGTCATATTGACATTGTTTGAAATCATGTGCGTTGACAGGTTCGAAAGGACGCGCACATGAGACAGTAGCGACTAAAGCTTCAAAGGAATCCAAGGGGAAAGAAAAGGTTTCAGAGACGATTGTGACTCCGGGTAATTGTGACTGAAAGTATCATTCCCTGCCTTTGTGAGTGTAATGTGTCAAATTGACATTGTTTGAAATCATGTGTGTTGACAGGTTCGAAAGGACGCGCACTTGAGCCAGTAGCGACTAAAGCTTCAAAGGAATCCAAGGGAAAAGAAAAGGTTTCAGAGACGATTGTGACTCCAGGTAATTGTGACTGAAAGTATCAATCCCTGCCTTCTCACTCCCTTCGATTACTTTCTCGTCAATGAGTTATCTGACGTTCCAACAGGTCGTAAATTGGCGCAGGCAACCGCGTCGGAAGCAGCTGGTAAATCGGGATCCCCAGGTAAGAAAAATTACGCTTGGCTTTGATGGTGTATGGCGATACCGTTCAGTAGTTAATCGTGACGCCCACTGCAGGTGTGTTGAGTACTCTCTACTCATTCTTTACAGGTTCCCCGAATCAAGCCTCTTCTTTGTCTAAAGGCCCATCTCAAGTACCGGAAACAGAGCCTGAGCATGAGCCTGAAATAGAGCACACTGAGCCGGAGCCGGAGCCCGAGCCCACTCGGCTTGACCCGGAGCCAGAGGCCGAGCTCGAGACTCCAGCGCCGACTACCGGGCAAGCGCCTGGTTCTGGAGCCTCTGGTTCTCGAGCCCCTATTGCCGAGGCTCCGAGAAGGGTTCCTGAATTCCTCTGTATGTGCACGGATGAAGAGGTCTTCGGCACAGAGGAAGAACAGAGGCAAAGGGCGGCAGAAAAGCGTAAGCAAGCTCTCGACATCACCGGCACTCCCGGACCCGAGAGGAAGACAAAGCTGATGACGGTCGCCTCTTACGACGACTTCTTTGACGAGAGGGACGGGTCCCAAGAAGATGACTCCTACAGCGACTTTACCTCAAGGAGATGGACTATCCACTGGTTCAAGAACGCAAGTGCTGAGGTCGAGATCTATTTGTACATCGAATTGCACAAGGCGAGCCTGCTGACTGGCAAGGACTTTTTCGATGATCCGAACGGGCCACTTCTCGCGTGTATCGGAAAGATCAAGGACGTCGAGCTGGACTCAGCCGGAAACTACGAGGTGAGTAAAGCCTATATGATGTCTCTGAATTCGTGTCAATGTCGTGTTTCAATATGTATTAATATTCTTGTGCTTGTTACCGCAGATATCTCTTGAACCTTATCGCTTGACAGTGCACAAGGAGTACAGGATCGATGTCAACTTTGAGAGGTTGCTACTCCACGCGATCCAGCCGCCACTCTCCTTCCAACCGCGGTTCCAGTCTTACTACGCATGGACTTTGGTCGAGCGCGATGTGCTGGCGCAGGCGCTGACAGGTTTCGCGTCTGGTCAGATTGACATCGATGACTTCGCCAACATTGACAAGGATTTTAAGAACGCGCTTCCATACGTCAACACGTTGGCCGTCCCGCCGGCCTTGAATGGCTTCAACAACACCGGTGCCGTCGACTGGATCTCTTACGGCCACCTCATAGTCGAGATTGCTGATCCAGAGGTGAAGACATCTCACGGTGGCGACATCAACACGTTATACGCCGACAGAGTCAACCTCGTCGTCGACAAGGATACGGGGCTGCCTCACATTTTCAGCTTCATATCCGATAAGTTCGTCGCTCCGCCGCCGGAATTTGAATTCCGTTCCCCAAAGCTGCAAGACTGCAATATGGTGGCCCAAAGCTACAAGGTAAAAGCCTATCGCGACATGTTGTACCTATCCGGATCAGATATGTGTAGTTACATATAAATCAATGCACAATGCAACTTACTGACATCCATTTCTTGCATTTGTTATTCAGAGGAATCCTTCCCTGTCCGCCAAGAATTTCTCGGTGTCCTTTCCAGTAGTCCCTAAACAAGATTTTTTCTCCGATGAGTACGAGCCCCTCGCTCAGACCATGGCCAACTTCAAGGAGCTAGTCGCATCACACGAAGGCGGGGAGAACCCGAGGTTGGCGGATTCAAGTTCCTACAAGCCAGAGATCGACGTCATCATCCAGTTTCTTAGCGCCTACGGCACGCGTCAAGCCAACATCGACGGCAGCCACAGACGGGAGGCGAAGCGCATGGTGAAAGAAAACTACCCGGAAATCTACAAAGCCAACAAAGGCATCCACCTCACGTCGGCTAAGATGTACATCGGCCTCTCGCCGGAAGTCTGCCGCTACATGTCTATGAAGCTCAACGAGGCGGGTCACACCGTCGTGGGAGACACGTCGATGCACAAACTCTTGGTGAGTGACCCATTCTCCCAAATTACTATTTAGCTAACCGTGGCAGCAAATAGGCGTAAAGTGTGACAAAAGTCGTTCTGTCGTTAGCGGGTTAAAAATATGTGACAGTGGGACGAAACGGTTTGTCATCAGCGGGACGAAACGGTTTGTCATCAGTGGGACGAAACGGTCTGTCATCAGTGGGACGAAACGGTCTGTCATCAGTGGGACGAAACGGTTTGTCATCAGTGGGACGAAACGTTCTGTCATCAGTGGGACGAAACCGTCTGTCATCAGTGGGACGAAACGGTCTGTCATTAGTGTGACGAAACGGTTTGTCATCAGTGGGACGAAACGGTCTGTCATGAGCGGGACGAAACGTTCTGTCATCAGCGGGACGAAACGTTTTGTCATCAGCGGGACGAAACGGTTTGTCATCGAGGTACAAGCGTTCGGAATTTTGAAATCGGTGCAATTGTTTCTACAGAACCTTCGCAGATGTTTCGAGAGCTGGTATGCAGAACATGATGCAAATCGCCCCGGCTTTAGGGCACTTCCGCAAATCAGGGTAGTGAAGGAGTTCAAGAAGTCTGAAGTTCTTCAAGTTGAACTTGAGAAGATCGGCATCAAAGATGAGAAGAGCAGCGAGTTCTCAAATTTGATTGACCTCTGCTCGCGCCCACAACGGTGAGCTGCGTACATGATGAAAATTTATCGTGTTGTTAATGCTGCTAGATTCTGACAAATGATTTGCGCAGTGTTTTTGAGCCCCTTGAGCAGATTTCTGAAGCCTACCGGCATGTGGACCTCGGGGTTCGAGGATGGGACGAAGCCAGAACCAAACTCGGAGACCTATTTGTGTACTACCAGCAAGAACTCGATAGATTCGAGCGGCTCAATTACGGCAGGCAACTCACCCAGAAGGAAGTGAGGAAGGTTTACGAATCAATTCGGAAGCCTATCAATACAATCCTCGATAACAAGAAGTACGGCTTCGGGAAAGACAGAGCTCACTTCCGAGTCGCCCTCATGGAGGTAAGTTGTGACCGACCCCAGTGTCTTAATCATATGGAATACTATCATTGATTCCTTTCTCCGTACTGAAGTTTGTTTTTCGACCCAGGATGTCGGCTTTGGACCCCATGCGCCCTGGCTAGACGAGCCGTCTCTTGCCAAGCAGAGCGACAGAGCGGATCTCCCTGTGGGCCAGATGT
The DNA here is from genome assembly GCA_006384855.1 of Tetraselmis striata. NCBI lineage: Eukaryota > Viridiplantae > Chlorophyta > Chlorodendrophyceae > Chlorodendrales > Chlorodendraceae > Tetraselmis > Tetraselmis striata. Next base: position 31,429 of record VCJN01003278.1, on the reverse strand, counting down.
ACCTGGTGGTTGGACTGCTCATCCAAGGCGAGCACAGTGTGACCCCGAGCCTCTACGAGCTGGTGGATGACATTAAGCACGCCGGCGACAATGGCCCCATGGTTGTTACGCACACCAACGCGGAGTGGCTCGCGATGATTGAGACCTGGAGGTTTCGCGATCTCTTGCGTCGAGCAAGCATCAAGCTCATGAATGTCATTGACACGGCCAAGGGCAGGGAGACAATCCAACTGCTGACGCCGGACGAACCGGCCAGGAATTGGGGGAAACATCTCTCGGACCACATCATCGATTGGGATGTGCAAGACAAAGTGTCGGATGAGCAAGCGACCGCTCGCCTTGACGCCATCACCAAGTTCCGAGCCAATGTTGATGACCTCGGCCCAACAGGCTTCCCCAGAAAGTTCCAGGATTTGTTCAAAGGTGCTCATCGCTCCGGTCCGTTGATGGTCTTGCTGACCCCTCCTGCCAGATGGGGGGACATGAAATCCGCCGATTGTCTCACACCACTACCGGTTCGAGAGCATATCGCGGCCACCAACACCACCATCAGGAGTGAGGCGTATCGCATCAAGAATCAGATGCCGGACTTGGTCATCTCCTTCTTCACAGAGTTTGCTCTTCTGGCATGTGCGCCGGAGCTTATCGCGGTTTCCGCTCCGAATGTTTCTAATGAGCTGTGGATATCGATGAAGGTAACTAAGATCTTGTGCAACCACAAATGCTCTTCTGAATTTTCGTTGTGAGCTATTAACCCGAATCTGTTTTCTAATACACACAGGCCGAGGAACTTCCGGTGATGCCCAAGAGAGAAGGGGTCGACAAGGATGACAAGGTGTGGTTGAACACGGAGCTTTGCAAGACTTGCATTGTGGAGGGGAACTTCAAGGCTCCCGCGACAAAACAATTCGTCGCGGACGCCATGTCGGCAGTTCGTGCCAAAAAGGCAACAGTCTTCATTGCCGACGCGCTTTTCGGAGCTGGTTCGCACACATGGGACTCGAAGGATGCTGCGTGGGGTACGGACGACTTCAACGACGTGTTTGCTTTCGCCAGGCAAGACACCCCCCACAACCCCGGTGCGTACTAGATGACTGTGCCTTCATTTATCTCATTCCCGATCTACCCCCGCGCAGGCAGTTGAATATCCAGACTGGATCTTCTGACGTCCACACTGCTCTCGATGGGTGCCATTTCTTCATTCACCTCTCGGACCAGCAACTTGGATCCGCAATCACAGCCGTTCAAAAACAAGCTGAGGACCTCATCTATCACGTCTTGACTTGGGCCAAGGATTGCGGGATGAAGATGGGCGGCTCTCTGCGTCACGACGCTGAGTACTACCTCTACGTCAGGAAGCCCCCGCCAAGCATCATAGCTGACAACATCCGTTTCGATGATCCCCGAAGGTGAGATTTGATCCGTGGAAAATAGCCGGCTTGTATATTCTACTCGCTAAGCCGGTTGTGCCTTTCCAGATTCTCTACATCCATCATATTGGGTCACTTCAAAGACAGTTCGAAATTGAAGGACGAGAACAGACGGACGGTGAACAAGTACCAAAGCCTATCGCTCTCTTCGCCAAGCACCTTAAGATGGCGGCAACAGACGGGACAACAATCGTCGACGTCACAGCCGGAACCGGGACAACCGCGGTGCGTGAGGGGTGCAACCCGGGTGAGTGTCTTAATGGATCAGCATAAAAAAACTAACGCCTTGTGCGGTTTGCCACGCCTTTTCCAGGTCGCTGCGGCCTTTTCCGTGTGATGGGACCATATGGATCATACCTACTCGTTCACACACAGGAACTTGAAGATTATCCTCATTGACAACCAGAAGACGCAAATCGCTGGGATGAAGTCCAGGATGACCTCATGGTTCAAAGAGAAGCCATGGGACGAGACTCAACAACTGCGTCCAAGTGACTTCGAGAAGTGGCCGGGTCTACCCCATCCAATGACCGTGTCAGAGGAGCGGGAAGAGTGTGCAGCGGCGGAGAAGAGGAGACAAGAGGCGGCAGAGCGCCGAGGGGATTATGTGATCGAAGATGATGATATGTAGTACACTTCCGCAAAATTAGCCGCTCATATGTTTTGTCCCGGACGGCACAAACTACTTGTAGCCATCACGGCCCCCGCACTTCTTTTTGTCCCAGTTTGGACAGAGTTTCAGCCCCCGATGGCGCAAACTTCTTGTAACCATCCCGTTTCCTTCAATCTTTTGATTTGTCCCTGCTTGGACGGAATTGGTTTCCCCGACTTGGCACAAAATGAACCAACCGGCATTCATATTAGCTTGCAATCCCACTGCTGCCCCCAAACCCTAATTTAGACCTAACCACAATGCACCGCGTGCCTCGGGGCAAAATAGGTTGCATTACTGTTCTATTCTTGTACGGGCGAAAGCAGATTTCCAAATAAGTGATTTGGTTAGGATAGGACGGCGGTAAATGCCGTACTCGACAACAACATCACTCGGTCACCCCAATGCCCCCCCCAAATCTTGTAAAACCATCATCGTCCGCTAGATAAGGGACCACTCCTTTATTTTGTGCATGCCTGATGCCTCCACAACCCGCCCTCCCTCCCTTGTTGTGGTTGTTTGCCGCAAGTCCCCCGCGCCCTTTCCGTGTAATAACCAAGCCCGTGCACTTTTTGGCTAATCTCTCTTGCCTACCCCCCTTTGAAAACCTTATTGTGACGTCTCTACGATGATGGCCGTCCATGCCGCATCATTTCGGTTTTGAGTCGAAACCGCAAATACTCGTACCATCCACAGAGCATGGATAAACTGCGCACTGCAAAAGGTCGACCGCAAATATGTGGGTACCCGGAAACCATACGAACACATCGTAGCAAGTGGTCACCGCCGCGACCGCCTGCCCCCATCTCCAAAAGAAAACCCTAAAAGCCCAAAGCCTAAGACTGGTCGTTGGCGGTCGGTAGTGGCATGGGAGGACCTATTTGTCGGCAACAACGCGGTGGGGTGCCCAAGGTCAGCCGGTGGCGCCGCCCGGCGCTGCATCACTACATGGCCTCACTTGCCACTCGGCAGCTCTGCTAAATGTTGCTTGCATTGAGAAGCATGGGCGGGGGGGGGGGGAGGGTGAAGTCTCTCTATTATCCACAATGCTAGGCGGATTGAGGGGTTATGCCCCTTACACCTTTCTAAAATGAATAATTATAGTGGTGGATAATGGCCCCCCGGAGCCATGGTCATAGTGTTGTACGAGGAGCTTAGCTCGAATCACTGTGTTGGCTTATGGGAGGGCGAATTCGGGATCTGGCCTTATTTAGAGGGTTGCACACTATGCACTTTAATTAGTGAACCTATGCGGGTTCGTGCCGCCGGGCCGTAAGGCGGATAGTCCGCTTAGCACAAAACGACTAAGCGGGAGTAAGTTGTAAGTAATTTTAACTTTTAATTACTGCAAAGAGGGTGCTACACTGCGGGAGCCCATGAAGGCCGCCCCATACTGCGACCTAGCTTCGGGTGTTTGAGTTCATACCCCCCCCCCCCCCCCCAATATATATATATATATATATATATATTATATATATATATATATATAAACCTAATTCCTTACCGTGCGCATTGCTATCCGAAAACGTTCCAGTTGCAAAGCCAAGGCAAGAACGGAAAGCGACTTCGTGCGCACAAGTCAGGAAACCCACACTATACCCAGCGAGGGGATGTTTGTCAATGCATATATGATCTAACGCCGGTGTGTGGCACGACGATTCAATACTGGGAAAAGGAACCTTGGTGCGGACGTGATCAGCCTCTCAATGCGAACCTCGCGCGCACAAGTACGCGAAGCCGCTGCCGAAGGCAGCGATCCTAGCTGGAAGATGGCATGGGAGCTGGTGGTGGCTGTCCCATGTAGCTCCTCGGCTGGGAACACAAGGCTCACTGGCGATGGGGTAGCCCGCATTGAAACATGGTACGTGGTACCGGTAACTTCACGGGCTGACACCATGGTTGGACTGTAGTATCTATTGCACTGCAGACTGCAGAAACTGCAGCTTGCAGTTAAGCTACTGCACTGCAGCCTGCAGTACTTCCCGGAAAGGGGATGCAGTGCAATTACCCAAAGTGCACCAAATATATATGCCCTTCACTGTCCCGCCCTTCCCTGTAGTAACCAGCAGTTTCAATGCTACTACGGCCTGCACTGCAGCCTGCAGTACTGCAGCCTGTTGACTGCAGCCTGCACTGCAGCTTGCCTGCAGCCTGCAGGACTGCACTACTGCAGCTTGCAGTACTGGAAACTGGACTGCATCCCAACCTAACGTTGAAACCCCCAGCATACCGCCGTACGGGTTACACCAGCAGTTAGCGTTAGGACAGCTAACCCTTATAAAATTGTTGGGACACCCGCCCACAAACATGTTACGGAATCATTACGGGTTCAACCCCGGTGTAGTGACCCTACCTCCGTACCCTCTTCCTACCCTGAATGTGCTCATTGATGGTGCTATACTCGATCCAGATATCGAGGAGACTCTCAGTCACAGCACACCGGAGGGAATACACTCGGACACATCTCGCTATAAATGACGAAATACCTGGAATTACGCCCAGAAAATTCCGCAAAACGAAATATGTTCCCCAAAAAGAAATAACTGCACTTTACTAGCATCAGTACAGGTACAGTACTGTACTTAAATCCGAGGCACTGTATTTATTTGCGTCGCGCGTGTTGCGCGCGACGGCGGCCGCTCCGCCGCCACGCCGGCTCGCGCCTCGTCCGGCCCTCGCCAAGCGGCCCGCCTGTCTTGAGCCCGCGAGCACCCTAGACTCCACCCTCTTCTGCCTCCGGTGGCTGCCCCACCCGCACCCCTCCCCCCACCTGCAGCCCCGCTCAGACGCCACCATGGCGGCCGCGCGCCCGATGGTCACCGTCCAGTCGGTGGATGGCTCCGCCTCCACCGAGCAGATCGCCCTGCCGGCGGTGTTCTCCGCGCCCCTGCGCTCCGACATCGTGGTGCAGGTGGGACTCTCGGATCTGTACTTTACTGCTCTATGCGCACGCCGCCGCCGCCGCCGCCAGTTGCCCCCCGCCCGGCCAACCCACGCCTCCCCGCCTTCCCCGTCTCGTCCGCTGCCCCACTACCCCCGCATCGTCGCGGGCGCTCAGCTAGCGCACGCTTCATTAACACTGGGGGTGGTATAGCAGCTAGCGCGGAGGTGCAGGGCGGAGGCGGCGCTGGGCAGGGCTGCGGGGCTGAGGGCGCCCGAGGGCGGCGAGCCGGCGGCGCCAGTACGAGGCTCACACGATCGCTGCAGTTGCCGTCGCTCGCCAACGCCCGCTCCAGGGCTGGCGCCGTCGGATGGGTTGAGCCGCTCCGCACTTATATGGTGCAAGCTCAGATTCCCGCTACTTGCGGGTCAGCAGTTATGAAGCTCGCGACTGTATCTCGCGCTGTTGCGTTTTCGTCTTCTTCTATCACTTCATTCTTGAAACAGCCTTTGAATTTGGTTGGGATGGAGACGTCGGAGCTGCGCAGCGGCACGCTCCCTGCCAGAAGTTTTGGTCCCAACGCGGGAGGGGGCGGGGGGGGGGGGGTGCTGACATCAGTGGTGGTTGAGGTTGAGCTGATTTTGCAGTGATAATACTGGGTGTGTTTTGTCAGACGCTGGCTATGCCGATGGTGGACGGCTTATTGTGAGCGGTTGTCTGCGTGGGCAGGTGCACACCGGCATGAACAAGAACGCCCGCCAGGCATACGCCGTCAAGTTTGCGGCCGGCATGCAGACCGCTGCCGAGTCCTGGGGCACTGGCCGCGCTGTGTCGCGTATCCCCCGCGTCCCCGGCGGCGGCACCCACCGCGCTGGCCAGGGTGCCTTCGGCAACATGTGCCGCGGCGGACGCATGTTTGCGCCCACCAAGACCTGGCGCCGCTGGCACCGCAAGATCAACGTCAACCTCAAGCGCTACGCCGTGTGCAGCGCGATCGCCGCCTCCGCGGTGCCCGCGCTCGTCATGGCCCGTGGCCACAAGATTGACCAGGTACCCCCCCCTTCTCTCAGCTCTTTCCTCCCTCGCCCTAACTTCTGCCACCCGCCTGCCCCGGTTGTCAGCCACTATATGGCCCCTCTATAACTGTCTACTTCCAGCAGCTGACTGGTAACGCCTCGCAACCAAGAACACTTGCACTTGGGCACAGCGGGCATGTGGTTTTGGATGTTTGTGAAAGGGGTGGGGGTAGGTTTGGGAAAGGAGCCAGGGGGGTTGGGACAACCACGGTAGGCTGCAACTTGTCTGGAATTTTATTATCTCCACAGGATTTGTTGGGCTGGATTGTTTTTGAAGGTCCCAAGGGGGCTCCAAGGGCATGTTGCTGAATCACCCCGCTTTTGCTTCCATACTGTCCATGGTTGCAGGTCCCCGAGATGCCCCTGGTGGTGTCCAACGACGCCGAGGGCCTGAAGAAGACCAGCAAGGCCCTGGCCGTCCTCTCTGCCATCGGCGCCCAGGATGACACCGAGAAGGCGCGCGCCAGCGTGAACCTTCGCCGCGGCAAGGGTAAGATGAGGAACCGCCGCTACATCGGCCGCAAGGGCCCCCTGGTGGTGTACGCCGCCGACGAGGGCATCTCCAAGGCCTTCCGCAACCTGCCCGGTGTGGAGACCGCCTGCGTGGAGCGCCTCAACCTGCTGCAGCTCGCCCCCGGCGGCCACTTTGGCCGCTTTGTGATCTACACCAAGGGCGCTGTGGAGGCGCTGGACTCCATCTTTGGCACCACTGAGAAGGAGAGCGCGGTCAAGAAGGGCTTCAAGGTGCCCCGCGCCATGATGACCAACCCCGATGTGACCCGTATCATCAACTCTGATGAGATCCAGTCCATTGTGAGCCAGCCCAAGGAGATCAAGAAGGGCAGCACCATGAAGAAGAACCCGCTCAAGAACCTGGGTGCCATGATCAAGCTCAACCCTTACGCCAAGACTGCCAGGAGGCACGCCCTGCTGCTGCAGGTGACCCCCCCCCCCCCCCCCCCCCCCCCCCCCCCCGCCCTCTCTCTCTCTCTCCCAGGCCTTTTGCCCTTGTCCACGTGTGCATATCCAGGGTTCGCGCATCTAGTTGTGCATATAGAGGCCGGCAGTGCCAGGGTGTGGGTGTGGGGATACCAAGGAGGCAGACAGGATACCTCCCCGAGCTGCTGTATCAGAGAGTGACCCACACTGGCTGACACGGCCTGCACACCGCATCTCCACAGGCCCAGCGCTCCGAGCTCAAGCAGAAGAAGCTGGAGAACATGCGCAACGGCGTGTCCAACAAGCTGGGCAAGCCCGCGGCTGTCAAAAAGGTCGGCAAGGACTTCATCGCCGCCCTCAGGAAGGAGCACGACTACGCTGGCCCCGACTACGAGGTGTTCTCCAACTGGCTCGGCCAGGACGCTTAGGCGGCCGGCGCGGCTCTATCACCAGGCATATGACCAATCATTCCCCGGTGGACCCTTTTTGGCCGGTCCCTGGCCGTGTCAGGACTGTAACCATAGGGCTCTGCTGCATCCCCCTAACGCCTTCCTTCTACGGAACGATACTCACATCCAGCTGGGGCTCGCTGTGGGCTTGATATGCTGTACTGTGCCGAAAGGAATGTCCAAAAATTCTGGCAGCATGTACGGCTATATAAGGAATGTCTTTGTGACGGCGACGATTGGAATACCCCGGCAGCTCCCGAGTTGCTCGTATAAGTAATTTGCAGTAGGTCAAGAGGGTCTCGTAGAGGGTGCGTCTTTCAGCCATATTGCTCCAAAAAATGGAAATACTGTACGCCTGCGATCTGATGAGCGCAGCCCACACTTGTTCCAGAACTAGGCATCACTTGCCTGGAAGCGCATGTAGCAAATTCCAGGTAAATGCGGATCCCTCTCTCTCTCTCTCTCGCTCTGGGAGCATTGTTGGCCGCCCTGATAGATGCAAGGCTCTAATAGTGCTGCATGTCTGTGTATACGCTCTGTTTCACCCCACACCTTGCAGAGTTAGTACTTGCCCGTATTAAAACATATGTTCATTGTTGATGCCACCACTGATCACTTCCACAATCATTCTCATATAATTTCACTTGAATCAGGGACCAATTAGGAACTGATGCGCCATGGGCTGTGTATCATCGTCCAACCCTCATTTAGCTTCATATTGCCGAGCCCTAGCTTGTCTGGGCCAAGACGATGCGATGATCTGATGTTCCAGATGAAAACGCCGAGCATAGCTGGGTTTATCGTTCGCCAAACCCACTCAAGCCTGAATGTTTGGACAGTTTTTTGTGAAACTTCGTCGTAGCTGTGTAGTCGCGATTTCCAACTACAAAGGTTGTGCTCTCGCTATGACTATTAAGTTTTCTCTCTCCCTCTCCCTCTCTCTCTTGCTGTGTGATACGAGCATCGAAGATTCACGCAGCACTTTGCATGCATCCGGCGGCCCCGAAGTGTGTGACGGGACAAGCATCTTTTACTTTATATGTAAGCGACGATATTGACGACCCGCGAGTCGCAAGAACACATGGACTTAGCACTGTTCCCGGCGCGGTCTTTCCTACGGCGCATTGGGCTGACGCAGCACGGCGGCAGTCACCCGGTAGTTTATTACAGGAAACTCAGGGCGGTCGGAGGTGGTCTCACACTGTTGGTGTCTATCGAGAGCCCGGTGGTAAAATACTCACTGTCGCTAAAAATCCACCCTCGAAAGCGGGTTCGGGTCCTTGGGATATGTACACGGCGGCGCAAGACGCCATACGTCGGCCTGGGGCCGCCGTTAAGGCACGGTCGGCAAGTTGTTCGGCGCGATGCCGCCGATTCGTCGAGACCAATGCGGCTGGAAGGGCGAAGATGAATTGCGCTGCTGCTGCTGCTGGTCAAGTGCCGCCGCGCGAGTAGTGGTGTACAGCAGCAGTAGCAAGTTTTATATTCGCACGTAACTAGGATTAACATACTAACCATACTCAACCTCCGAAAACTCGGCCGGGAAAAGTGGCACCTATGCTCTCACAGAAAATTCCGCAGTGAGGCAGCTGAGGTAAGTGTCCCCAACGTCATCATTAGGGCTAGTGTCGCTCACACCACACTTATCTCTACTGTCGCTTCGCGAGATCAGCACATCTGCTCGCATGATTGTGCTGGGAGCGGAGGTGGCAGAGCACAGGGGCGCATCCTGCTTCCGGACGGGCTCCACCTGCGAGACTGGGGTGAATTACAAAAAGGGCAGTAACAAATCCACCTACTACTAAAAATCAACACAGCAAGCCGCCTAATAAAAGCCGCCCGCATCCCGCAAGAGGATGAGTGATGCACAAACGGTGCAGAGTCCGGGCCTCGCGTGCACGTGTGTGTGAGGGTGATCCTCGGACGTGCTGTGCAGCTTCAACAACGGGATGGCAGACGAATCTACGCCAAATGATGATGAGGCAGCGAGCGCGCTCTCAAGCGGCCACCAACCTCAGGACCCCGAGCAAATCTCTTGCGAGCAAGGCCTCCTGGTGAGCCTGGGTGGTGCACCGAGTGCCCTGCGATGAGAGGGCACCCCAATCCGCAGCCAAGCATGCGACACCGCGCACTGTGCGGCGCACCCCCTTGCTCACCTCACCCACCGTGCCGAGCGAAGACCATGCCCGTGTACTCCGACATATCCAGGATGTCTCGAAGAGCACCCTTCTGTCCAGGCTCCGTGTTGTGCCACGCCGCATCCCGCGCTGCCAACCCCTGTTGTATGTCGCTTAACAGAGAGCGCTCAAACCGATCCACAGCCGTGGCCCAGGGCACTGGAGTGTACTTGATCGACCCCGTACCGCATAGTCTTGAACTCCAGCAGCGTGCGTGGACTTCAAGCTCCAAGGATGATAGCTCCCGGTCACGACGTTGAACGCCGGAAAAGAGAGCTTTGCGTCCGGCACTAAGTCCTTGAGTTCATCCATGGGTACGGTGTTGCCGAGAGGCACTGCCTGCTTGAACAAGTCATCATCCACCTCCCGCCGTACAGCGATACCTAGGTCGTGAACACAGTGACCGCGGAAGGCGTCTGCGATAGCGTCGTGCTGTACACGCCAATGGGCGTCTCCATGCGCCGGGAGGTTCATGAGCGCGTCGCCGTATAGGTCAATATTGACAGGGATGTGCTCTATCGAGGGCAAAATGATCCGGCTCCCAACCACCGGGGCCAAGCACGGGCTAGGCAAAAAGAAGTACCTAGCAGCGACCTCCCGCAGCTCATGCGGAGTCATGACGGTCCGCGCGGTGGAGATGGCTAATGTCCACATGCCTGGCGCCGCGTCGAGCTGGTTGAACAAGATCCGTTCCCTACATGTGACAGGGAGAGCGCACACCTCATTTCGAAGCCGAGAGTTGTTGGCATGGTCTAGAAATGCCGTCAGCTGCTTTAGCGAGCCCGACGAAGCCTCCACTTCCCGCTCCATCACGCGCGCATCTGCGTCGCCGAGATAGCCAGCAGTAGCCGCTTGGAGGCGGCCCCACGCCTCGCGCATCTCCGCGGCGTAGCTGTCCGACCCATGAGCATCGTTGAGGAAGTGGTCATACCGGCAGGCGGAAGAAGTTGCGTTGAAGCTGCCTCGGCCAAGTACGGACCCGAGCTGTGGGTCAAAGAAACCAGGGGTGGGGGTGTTGGTGCCGGAGTTCCTAGTCAGGGACCTTGGGAGGATGTCATTCGTGCAGCCGATAAAGGCGGCATCACGAACGGTAGCCATGCGGCGAGTGCCAGCGCCCTTCAACCGAGTGGGGATGGGGGTAAAGCGTGCTGCGCGCCCATGCCACTGCATCCTCGCTTGGTACCTCGCTCGCGAAGGTAGCCACCTCCGCTGCCATGGGGTCGGGGTCGTGCAAAAGCTCCGCCAGGAAATTGGTCACCACCGGATCGGTGTCGGTGCCGTACGTGGAGGAATCAAAAGAGACCCCTTGCACCCGTTCGACCGCCCCGAGGACGGTGGCATCCACCGCCTCCGCAAAGGCCTCCACCTCGGACGGGAGGCAATTGCGGAGCCAATACCCCGCCATGTGTTGCATGCAATGCTTGAGCAGGGCCCATGCGTGGTGATGCATGGCGTGGGTGTACCGACGGCTGTGCTTGGCAGATAGGAGCTTGCTCATGCGAGCGTCCACCTCCTCTCGTAGCTCCTATGACTTGCCGCGCATGTATGCCTGCACATACTGTGGCGATCCGAGCGGCACGTTGAGGACCGCGATGCCGTGATGGCCATCTAGCTCGGGCCTCTCGATGTCGGCCGGAGCCTCACGCCGCGCGGCCTCCATGTCTGCGATGTACGCCTCATCTTGTCGAAGCGCACCTCAAGCCCCACGGACGCCTTGATGGACGTGCGGAAGGCGTGAAGAGCCGGCCAAACGTGCTCCGGGAGGCCCACCAAAAATCCATCGTCGGCGTTGAAGCGCGCCGCCCCGTCAGTGACCGCCGACGTGATGTCACATTGCTGCACCTCGGGGTGAATCGCGACGCAAAAGGAACTCGTGGCCAACGGTGCGCCCTGTTGCACGCACGCCGTCCTCCGACCGCAGAGTGGCGGACCGGTCGTCCATGACCAGATACGAATCCGTGGAGAGGGAGGCTAGGAGCGCATGGGTGACAGGATGTAGTGGAGAGCAATCGATGTGGCATTGGATGATGGTGCGGCGCCATGCCTCATTGTAAGCGTTGTGAAGGTCGGTGTGGACGATGACGGCACGTGGATGGGCCAAGCTTCTCGGCGATGAGCCGGGCGCCGTGGACCAGCATAGAGTCACCCGCGGGAATGCCAACGCCGAGCTGAGATGGAGCAAACACCGACACATATGCCTCGCTCCTTCATGTTGTCCACCATTGCCCGCTCCGCTGCGTGCCGCTCCGCCTCCCCAACTGCCACATGCCGCACGTCCGGGGCCCTCCCCTCGCCTAGCTTCTTAACAAGTGCCACGAGCCTACCAGAGGCGAAGAGCCGGTTGAACCACCCGGGCATGCGATCTTGAGGACATGGAGGCGACCTCCGACATGGCGCGGACCGCCGCAGGCCCGGACGCCGGGGCGTAGTCGCCCACCAAGAAGCGGAGATACTCGTTGCGCATGCCTGAGGGCCCCGCCGCCACGTGCTGCTTAATTTGTTGATTTGTACGTCACGCGCAAGTCTACCGTCAGGGCGGCCTCGTCGACCGGGATGTCTTACGCGGCGTCTGGGATCGGGTGGCTACGGAACGGGTGTTTGTCGCGCAGCTGGGCGAGGATAACAGGATCGGATACTTAGGTCGCCCATACCCTTAGAAGATAGTCGGCCCGCCGCTCGGGAGAGCTCTCCGTCCTCCACCAACGCCACAACGTTGTCCGTGGTGCCCACGAGCAGCGCCGCAAAGAGATCGGCGTCCGTTCGGCGCTGGCGGGCATGTCCGGCCTCAATAGTGCGCCTCGGTGCGCGCGTCGTCCCATGAGCCGCGCACGAGTTCGGTCATGCGCCTCTCCGCGAAAGCCCGGAAGTCATGCGAGACTGCTAGGAGATACTACTGGTCCGGATACCGGTGCGTAGTGTGGGTGTCAAATCCTACATGCCGCTCTGCAGCACTTACACCCTACGAGTTTGCTTCCTGACTTAAAAGAGTTATCAAACCATAATTACATGTGCTAGACGCAACATTCAAGAAATCCACACAGAAAACCAGAAGGAAATCCAGAAGGAAATCTAGCTACGGGCCAACAGAGGCGGGAACCGCCATGGTAGCCACCGACAAGGCATCGCCACCAGCCAGCCGCCGCTCCACGCTGTAGGGACGCTCTCCCCAGCACACAATTCCGGGCCACTCCAATAGCGGCGCTAGGCCGAATGTAATGTGAAGGCGCCGACAGGAAAGGAGCTTCGAAGTTGAGGTCTCGCAGCAAGGAGCGGAACTTGGGGGGGGGGGGGGTCCAACCCAGAACGGGGCGCCACGGGCGTGCAACAGACGCAGGCCACCCAACGCCAGATGCGCCGCCAGCTCGGTCGCGTCCTTTCCACCAAACGTAGAACGCCTTCCCCAGCACAACATCCCGGGCCACTCCATTAGCGGCGCTGAGCCGAATGTGATGTGGAGGCGCCAACATGACAGGAAGGGAGAAAGTGCTCAACGAGTAGGGAATGCAGAGCCGACCGGGCCAGCAACGACGTAAGACGCCGGTGTCCAGCGCACGTTGTTCCGCCCAGCGCCAGATCCGCCGCCAGCTCGGTCGCGTCCCCTTCCGCCGAACGTAGAACTCCCTTCCCAGCACAACATCCCGGGCCACTCCAATAGCGGCACTAGGTCGAATGTGATGTGGAGGCGCCGACAGGACATGAAGGGAGAGGGTGCTCGGAGAACAGCGAACGGGGACTTGACCGGACCAGCACCGAGGTAAGACGCCTTTGTCCAGCTCACACCAGCTACTGCTCCTCCACGGCAGTGGCAGCACGGCGGGCGGGGCCAAGGCTACCAAGGCGCCACCCGTGCACGATCCCCGCCCCCACCCCCAGCCGGGGGTGGAGGCGGAGGAAGGGCCCGCGATTCCGAGGGCCGAGGACGGTCGTCGGGCCCGCCCAGGCGGCGGTGGGTCATCAAACCATGCTATCTGCTGCGACTACCGACCATATCAGATACTGATGCTCTAGCGACTGGTCATATTCTGGCACCTGGTGCCGGTACCGCCCAGCAGGCAGCAGCGCATCATCAGCATACGCACGATAGCATGAGTAGTTCTAACAGTACATAAGGATTATTGCTTACTATTATGCAGCTCCCCGGGTCGGTGATAAAACAAAAAATACTAATCCTTACCCGTAGTCGCGTACCATCGCGTACATTTGGCGGCGATTAACTCGTATCTACCACGAGCATGATGCGCCACGTCTTCGTAATAAAGATTATACGGGTAGCTCGCACGTTTTCAGCAATTTTCAAGAAGCTGGTTAAAACCATCCTACGGCTTTCATCCCTAGGCGGGAAGTCCTCGACACTCACGTTGTAAATCGCATGGCTGAAAGGCAGCGGCGGCGGCGGCGGCGCCAATATGAGCGTGTACTTTAGTTGATGTTTCGATCCCTTCGCGCGCGCGCGGGTCCATGGCTGTGCTAGGCTGCCGCGCGGGCCGGGTAGCCGCCGCCCCCGCACGCGGCTCTTGGGACGGACCGCCGCCGCAAATTCTCCCCTTTCAACATTTTCCCCACCGAGTGCCCCGTTGCGCTCGACCACCTCTCCCTCTACCAACTCGACACAATGGCTGACGGCAAGCCCCATCTTTCCATCGTCATCTGCGGACATGTCGACTCCGGCAAGTCCACCACCACCGGGCGCCTGCTCTTCGAGCTGGGCGGTATCCCCGAGCGTGAGATGGACAAGCTGAAGGCCGAGGCCGAGGCTCTCGGCAAGCAGTCCTTCGCCTTCGCCTTCTACATGGACAGGCAGAAGGAGGAGCGCGAGCGTGGTGTCACCATCTCCTGCACCACCAAGGAGTTCTTCACCGACAAGTACCACTACACGATCATTGACGCCCCCGGCCATCGCGATTTCATCAAGAACATGATTTCCGGTGCCGCCCAGGTGAGGAGCCGCCGCCACCCCGCTGTGCTGAGCCAAATAAACAGCAAGAACCCACGCCGCCGATATCGTCGCATTGGCGGCGCCCGATTAGCGTCGCCCCCTTCTCCTCCCTCGTCCACTACCCCACGGCGCCCAATTGTTCCCACCCCTCGGCCCTTTTACATGAGGGATTCCTTCCGGCCCCGAGCCCTTCGCCCGCCCTCACTGCTGGGCATTGGCGGCGGCCTCCCGGCCGCTCGTCAGGCATAACCAACTCCAGACAAACGCTCTTAGCTAGATCTCGGGCCTCTGCACGCTCGTCACCTTCTCCTCTCCCCGCCCCTCCGCCCCTCACCGCAACCTCAGCCCCCCAGACCTGGCCAATCACTGCTCCAGAATCCACTGCGCATTGTGTGGGCAAGCGTTTCTGTCCCAGCCCTCTGTCGGACCCTTTCTCAGCGAGGTCGCCTCCCATACACACCAGACCCCTCCACCTTTATTCTGCCCGAAAGTACTAATTTTCGCCGGCGGCGCTGATGCCGCTGCGGCGGCGCCGAATGTCGGCGTCATCAGCAGTCCACCCCTCGTTCCTCTCACGACGGCCAACCATCTGCTAATCCTTCTCTCCTGGGAGTGTGCATGGCGCGTGGGGCCGCTTCGCACGTACAAGGCGTCGTCTAAACAGCCCCTGTGTGTCGAGAATTCGACTAGGCTAGATCCCACAGACTGGATATTCTGACCCGCGGTTTCCCTCCCCTCTTCCCACCAGGCCGATGTGTGCCTGCTGATGGTGCCCGCCGACGGTAACTTCACCACCGCCATCCAGAAGGGCAACCACAAGGCCGGTGAGGTGCAGGGACAGACCCGCCAGCACGCCCGTCTGATCAACCTGCTGGGTGTGAAGCAGCTGATCATCGGCATCAACAAGATGGACTCTGACGTTGCCGGTTACAAGGAGTCTCGCTACGTCGAGATCCGTGACGAGATGATCAACACCCTCGTCAAGGTTGGCTGGAAGAAGGACTTCGTTCTCGGGAGCGTGCCCATCCTCCCCATCTCCGGCTGGATGGGCGACAACCTGCTGTCCAAGTCGCCCAACATGGCCTGGTGGAAGGGTGTCGACATCACCGTCGGCTCTGACAAGCTCCACATCGACTGCCTGAAGGACGCCCTCAACGACATGTCCCGCCTGCCGGACCGCAACACCACCGCCAAGATGCGTGTGCCCATCTCTGGTATCTACAAGATCAAGGGTGTCGGTGATGTGCTGGCCGGACGCGTGGAGCAGGGCCAGGTGAAGCCCAACGATGAGGTCGTCTTCATGCCCACCCACACCAAGGCCAACTCCTGCACCGGCAAGGTGTTCACGGTGGAGATGCACCACAAGCGCGTGGAGGCCGCTGGCCCCGGCGACAACGTCGGCATGAACATCAAGGGTCTTGAGAAGAACAACATGCCCCGCTCCGGTGACGTGATGATCCACAAGTCTGACACCACCCTCGGCCACGTGGAGGACTTCACTGCCCAGATCCAGACCCTGGACATCCCCGGTGAGATCAAGGTCGGCTACTCCCCCATCGGCTTCGTACGCTGCGGCCGCGCCGCCTGCAGGATCATGAAGCTGGTCAACAAGAAGGGCAAGGAGACTGGCGGCAAGATGCTGGAGGACCCCCACTCCCTCAAGTCCAACGAGGTCTCGACCATCGTGTTCAAGCCCTGCCAGCCTCTGGTGGTGGACTCGTACAAGAACTGCGAGGGCCTGTCCCGCATTGCGTTCCTGGACGGCAACACCGCCGTGATGATGGGCAAGGTCATGTCTGCCACCATGAGCGCCTAAACTGCCTGACCCCACATCCTGCCTTTAACTATCTCATAATTCCTGCACCTGTAAACTGCATCCCTTGCCCCCCCTGCTCCTGCAATGAATTTCGGTAGCAGCATGTTTTGGTGCGCATGTCATGGGACAGAAGCGGGTGGATGTGGCCCAGGCATGTACTGATCAAGGGGATTGTCGGGGTGAGCGGCCTGCAGCGCAAAAATTGGGGTAATTGTGCACATTCGTTGACATACCTGCTACTGTTTGTGAGGACGGGGGAGGGTGCATTTATTGTGGAGCAGCATAGCTTCTGTCTGCTCGGCAGAGCATAGCACTGCATCAAGGAAACAGCAAGCTCTAATTGGGTGTTGGTACAGGTGCCAAATTATGACGGCTGTTCAGTAGAGGGGTAGTTCTCTGGTAGCTGCAGTCAACGGACTGACCATGCTGTAGGTGTGCATATGTGCTTAAAGTTGGTGCCTCTGCCAGGGGATGGACACACCTGCCGCAGTGATTTGGCGGCAGTGTTTGCGTGGCTGACAGCAGCCGCAGGAAAGCAGCTGGGTCTGCTCTGAATTCTCTGTTTCAACTTTTGAGCTGAGGTAATACATACGGGGTTATTCCACCGTACTACCGGCGGGTGCCAATGCGGCAATGATTAGAACTGACATGAGTAGGAACAGCACGAACGAGGAGAAAACCCAAAGGGGAAGTAATTGCATGCAAGTACGTGGCATGCAAGCGCAGCTTAACGCTAACGATACGGGTTTCTATTGCATATGTCGGTGAGTCGGCACCCGCAAATGCGGCATCAACTGAATGAGTCAGATTTTGTCCGGGTAGCTGTCAAAACTCGCGACCCCCCGTCGCTGCTCCCCCTGCAAGTGGTATCGGCGCAGACTGTAACCAACATTGAAGAGGGTCCCCAGGCGTTCATACATTCTCGGAGGATGATAGTAACAGGTTTCGCCATCTGTTGATGGCATGTGAGAAGAAATAGTAGTTTTGAGCCGCTGCCGGCATGTTGCTGACGGACATTGGCAGCAAGACTTATTGCAAGGGATGCATACCCCCCCCCCCCCCCCCCCCGCCCCCAGTCTTCCCGGCCGCATTCCATTACATGAAACCGCAGTGGGTCTTGTTATGGGGCAAGGGTACTGTGGTGGTAGGGTATTCACCCTATGGTCACAGATTCTTACAGATGACCAAGAGGAATTCCGCCCCTCCCCCCCCCCCCCCCCCCTCCATCTCAGCAGAGCGACACTTGATCCAAAAAAGAAAGTGTCAATTGGTTCTACCGCTGCGCTAGGAGCAGCGGCACTTGATGAGGGGCAGCATGCTAATGCGTGGCTGCCACTGTCTAGCAAGATAGAGAGATGCCTAGGTAGAGCCCACATGGTGGACTCATTCCAGCAAATCTCTCTACGCTCCCGCCCACCGCGCCGTAGCGGGGAGCAGCAGCGGCCTCCTGGGCTGCTGCACCACCAGCGGCGGCAAGCGGCCCCCCTCCCGCTGCTGGCCCGCCTGACATTGTACGCTCGGCTGCTGTTGTGACGGCCCAGCTTTCCATCACTCAGCAACGGGAGCCAAGTTATTATGGTAGTTGTAATCGCTCAGCTTCCTGACGCGGTGTCGAGCACAGAGTGGCGAGCAGCGGCCATACCGTGGAGGAAGCTAGGCACACTGGAATCGTTTCTCCGGATGATATCTGTATGCAGAATACGCAGACCTGCAAGAAGCGTTGATAAGGGTCCGCATATCAAGTATCAATCAAAGATCAAGGTGAGATGCATGAGACGGATGAAGATCGCGTTGCAATCTCGATTTTTAAGACTCAACTTATCGTGATAATTGATATTTAGCCCCCCGAGGTATCATTATCCAGCGAAGCGTCGATTTTTCGGCGGCGAGCTTTATTGCCGTACGGGTACCCGTATAGTGCCGCGGATCGGGCCTACAGGTGCATGACTAAAGCGCTTATCTACTGGCATGTACTACTAAGTACTATAATCCACCCGCCCGCCCGCCCGCCCGCCCACCCACGGTCCTTAATTAGCGATCATA
Source organism: Tetraselmis striata (assembly GCA_006384855.1). NCBI lineage: Eukaryota > Viridiplantae > Chlorophyta > Chlorodendrophyceae > Chlorodendrales > Chlorodendraceae > Tetraselmis > Tetraselmis striata. The sequence continues at coordinate 13,030 of VCJN01003278.1, read as the reverse complement.
GCCGTCCGATTACGATCTCACGGTTGGGGGGTACTGCTACTGGTACCCGCTACTCGCTGCTGGTAATGGAAAAAAAACTCTGGCACCGACTAGTCGCTAGCGACTACTTCAAAGCGCTGGCAATGCAATTCATGGAACTGTAGGCCAGTGAATAGGGAACCCGTTCTTGCAAAAACAATCTGAAAAATCGACGCATCGCTGATTGAACTGTCAAGTTAACTTCACACTTGACGCTTGGACGCCAAGAGGTCATGAAGATCATGATACTTGACTTTCAGATGTCGAATTAAAAGGATTGTGAGGTAGAACCACATCCGTATAGTAATAGGCCAGAACCAGCTTCTGGCTGTTGCTAGGGTATAATAAATGTATAGTAATCGCGATATTATTGCCTGCTTACCGACTCGTTGCGTGTCCCAACAGTGTAATGTTCCGCAGCATCGAGCCTCCTTTCCGCAGTGAATGTCCCTTATAGTAACACTGTGATATATCTAAGTATGCTCGTATTCCGTAATAAGCTTGATGTATCGGGTCTGCGGTCTGAATATAAAAACTACTTAAGTTATCATTGTAATCCCGCCCCGGCACCCCACAAACAGGTGCGGAAAACAGTATGTATTATCTTGAGTTGATCAGAATACAAAACGACTACCAATTTGTTCCCGAATCAGCACTTATAATCCTCAGACAGCGCTTGATGAAAGCACACCCCCATTGACTGCTCGACTACCGTTAGCTAGCGGGCGATATCCTCGTGAGGAATGCTCGCGCCGACAAGCTGAGAGACGTATTGGAAATCGGACTGCTCCGCGTGGATCCTCTGGCAAGGTGCGCTGGCGCGGAAGGTCTGACAAAGCCAGCCAAAGCCAGTGTCATGTTGGGTGCAGGAACAGTGATTAGTTTGGTTAGTGAACTCCTCCCCCATGCAGCTGCCAGGCGGGCCCACTATAGCTTGGTGGGTTTCATCGTCCGCCTGCTGATGATGACAGCTCCCTGCGGCATCAGCATGGTTCATAGCGACCATTGCATGGCAGTCGACCATAATAACATTTGTTTGCCATTCCGTGACTGAGACAGCTGCAAAGACACCGACTCGTTGCGTGTCCCAACAGTGTAATGTTCCGCAGCATCGAGCCTCCTTTCCTTGGTGAATGTCGCTTACAGTAATACTCCGACATTTGAGTACGATGTTATATTCCGTGGCGGTATGCTAATTTTATCGGTTTGCGGTCAAATTATGAAAAGCTGCATATGTTATCCATTCTTACCCCCGCCCCGGCACCCCACAAACATGTGCGGAAAACAGTATGTATCATAACAGAATACATAACGAATACCACACGGATCGCCCGCCTCCTTGCAAAAATAAAGTTTCTTGGAATCGCGAACCCAATGAAATGGCGCACGCGGTAGTTGTTCCTTCTCTGCCAGCAGTGCGCGACAAACACTACTGCAAACTACAAGAGTGCGACGCGTTGCTCCAGTAGACCTCTCTTAAAAGGGCGAATAAGGCTCCCCAAGCCAGAGGCTCCGTTATTTCTCGCTGCGGCTACCCATAAGTATATCTGCAGCATTGCAGCATGGTTTCCCCCTACCAGGCGCTAGCTAACTTGGCGCAACTCTGTATCCAACAATTGTTGCGGGTGGTCGGCCAGGGGGGGGGGGGGGGGGGGGGGGGAATTATGTTACTGCAGCATTCCGCTGACTTTTGAAATATTCGCTTGTCGTTTGTGGTAAATTTCAAAATGAAATATAGTCTTCCTGCTTCGCAACGGGGTTTAAGAAAAGGGGGGATGCAAGAAACGCATAGCGCGGTTAGGTTACTTGTGTCTTTACTGCATGGGGAAGGACCCCCCAGGGCAGCTGCTCAGCGCGATGGCTACCTGTGGCATCGGGGCTCCCCCTTAGTAACTTAATAGTAGCGAGGCGCTGCCTCGCTCGCCGGGCGCAAGGAAGGGCTGCCGCCGTCATTGCCGGTGGTCGCGCGGGAGAGGGGAGGGGGGGGGGAGGGGGGGGGGCCGTTAATTTCATTGAAGCATTATGGGGTTGACTCCTGTGTGTGTGTGTGTTGTGGCGGATTGCGAAAACTCATGTCGAAATGAAACGCAGTCTTCCTGCCTTGCAAGGGGACGAATACAACAACACATGGCGGACCCAAAACGGGGTTGGGTTACACTTGTCTCAGCGGCGTGGGGAAGGACCCCCCGGCCAGCTGCTCAGCGCGAGGGCTGTCTGCGGCATCGGGGCGGGGCTCCCCCTCACTAACTAGCAGTAACGAGGCGCTGCCTGGGCTCGCTCGCCGGGCGCTACGAAGGGCTGCCGCCGTCATTGCCGGTGGTCGCGCGGGAGAGGGGAGGGGGGGTCGTTAGTTTCATTGAAGCATTTTGGGGTTGACTCCTGTGTGTTTGTGTGTGTTGTGGCGGATTGCGACACATGTCGAAATGAAACGCAGTCTTCCTGCCTTGCAAGAGGATGAATACAACAACACATGGCGGACCCAAAACGGGGTTGGGTTACACTTGTCTCAGCGGCATGGGGAAGGACCCCCCCGGCCAGCTGCGCAGCGCGAGGGCTGTCTGCGGCATCGGGGCGGCGCTCCCCCTCACTAACTAGCAGTAACGAGGCGCTGCCTGGGCTCGCTCGCCGGGCGCAAGGAGGGCTGCCGCCGTCATTGCCGGTGGTCGCGCGGGGCGGGCAGCAGCTGCGCGCGGCCGGCCTCCAGGTCCGCGGGGTCCTCCAGCATCGACACCGGCTGCCGGCCGTTGACGTCGGGCAGCAGCACCTCCAGGCAGTTGCGCAGCAGGCCGCGGTCAAAGGGGTTGCGGAAGCCGCCGTCCTTGCGGATGAGGTACTTGTAGCGGTGCCAGTTGGCGAGCTCGTTGGTGGTCAGGTTGCGCGCGATCTGCCCCGCCTGGGAGCCCGCCAGCACGCCCACGCTGTCGTTGGGGAGGGCAGGGGCGCACCAAGGACAAAGGCGGCAGGGCACACGCGGGTCTCAGAACGCCCCCGCCCGCTCGCTGGCTAGTCCAGCGCATGGGGGCATCTTCACTGTGCTCCTAGTTAGGTCTTGAGGGCAATCAATTTGGTTTTGATCAACTAGGGTACACTGATTTAGGTCAATCAATTAGGTTTTGATCAATTAGGGTATGGTGATTTAGGTTGATCAAATAGGCTCTGATCGAATTTTGCCATATATTTGCTAATCTATTCTGTCGTTTGATGTTGTGTATCGCGACAAATACTTCACCAGGGTAACCTTCTCTTTACCTCAACACCTCCTCACCAAGGTTCACAGGGGAAAGTAGCTTAAAAAGGGAGTAGCCGCAGATTTTCCCTCTCTCGCTGGTGACGCCCCGCTTTTTGTCGAATAGAAGCAATAAAAACTATGTAAAATGTAACAAAATGCACAAGTCAGGTTCGCAACATTTGACTCGAACTTTTATGGGACGCCAATTCGAAGGTTTTAATCAACTAGGGTTTCATCCTGTATCCCTCCGCCGAGGAATTTCGCCCAGGATGAACTTTCCTCAGCAGTAAAACTCATCAAATGTTCCATAGAAATGAGCACAGGGCTGCTTTATGAGTTCCGCCACCAACCCGTGGGGTTTCAACTTCCGCCATCTGGGTTGGGATCGCCTGGCTGAGTTCCATATAGTTTCTGGCCTGAGCCGAATGCAGCTGAGGTGGATTGCCAGAAATGAAACCGCGTGCGCTTTTGAAACCCTAATGAAGCCTGAAACCCTCAGAAGGGTCGGTACATGGGCAACCGTGCTTAGCTACTGGCGACTGGTGCCGTGATATAGGGTTTGCGTTCGGCAGGGTTTTTAGGGTTTATACTAAACCCTAAACGACAATGCAGCAAGCCGTCGATTTTTCGGCCGTGAGCCTTATTGCCGTACGGGTACCCGTATAGTGCAGCGGATCGGGCCTATAAATAGGTGCATGACTGAAGCGCTTATCTACTGGCATGTACTACTTTGTACTATAATCCACCCGCCCGCCCGCCCGCCCGCCCGCCCACGGTACTTAATTACACAGCCGTCCGATTACGATCTCACGGTTGGGAGGCACTGGTACTGGTACTCGCTACTCGCTGCTGGTAATGGAAAAATAACACTGGTACTTCAAAGCGCTGGCAACGCAATTCATGGAACTGTAGGCCAGTGATATAGAACCCGTTCTTTTAAAATTTTCTGAAAAATCGACGCATCGCTGATTGAACTGCCAAGTTACTTCATACACTCATGGTTCGCGCAAAACAACGCAGTGTGTACAGCTGTAGTCGCTAAGTGCAAGTTGATACACCGTAACCCCGATATATCGAATCGTTTTTACCGAACCCGCAAACCCAATTAAATCATACGCTACATGGGAGATGTTGTCCGGCTGGGTGACATGCAGGGGGGGGACAAGGGGGCGGGGGCGGCTCTGACCTGATGAGCAGGAAGATGTCGATGACGAGGAACATGATGACCCAGGGCATGCCCGCAACGCCCCAGTGCATGGGGTGCCTGCACAACAGCGGGGCTACTTAGGGTCTAGCTAGGGTGTCAAGAAAAGGAGAAGAGTGTGGTTTGGGGGGGGGGGGGGGGGGGGGGGGCAGGATACAACTTAACCTTGCCTGGTGTTGAACCCGGGTACTGCAGGAGAGGGCTCATATTATAGACATGTACATTTATATGTGCATGTATATGCCCACTTTAGACAGTGCAAACACAAACGGTCGGCGGACAAAGAACAGTTAAAACGGAGTAGCATGTCGGAATGGCGCACGAATACATCACGAATATTCCGACGCTAAGGTGCAAAACGATTCATGATTTTGACCCTTTGGAGGTGCCTTATCAGCTCTCCCTAAATTTCGCACTTGACCCGTAGTAACTTGTTTATGTAATAATCTTTCGGTTCTTTTGGTGGGCGAACTACCTGTCTTAGTACTGCCTTCTTTGGGAATATGCCGCGGGTCTCTTTCCTGAGTGAAAGGGGATGAAAAGGGGTGAAAGTGGGGGAGGGAGAAGGGGGGGGGGGGGGGGGGGGGGGGCGCACGTGGCCTGCGCGTGCACGCGGACGCCCGCCACCGCGACGGAGATGACGATGGCGGTGACCTCCAGGCAGAGGAAGGTGAAGAAGTAGTGGCGGTTGCCCTTGCCGATGCAGTTGCCCACCCAGGGGCAGTAGTGGTCAAAGTTCTCCACGCACCTGCGGGCCGGGCGCGCGGGGCCCACTCAGACCAGACGCGGCGCGGCCACATCCCTCTCGCACGCTCACCACCACGGAATAGATCTACGGAATTTAGGCTGGATTCTCGGAACCTGAGTTCCAGTTCCGGGAATCCAGCCGGAATGCAATTCAAGACATTCGGCTGAATTCAGGACTGAATTAAGGCCTCAGGTGGACGCCGATTCCGTGGAGCTGTGCAGAAGGATCTAAATTCATCATATGTTGCCACGTATTCAGCCGAAGCGGGACAGTTTCCGAGACTTCACGTACCCTCCTGAATTCAGCCTCAATTCAGGAATGGCGAGGGTCTCTGCAGGAATGTGCATTATAGGATATCCGTGACCTCCAAATGTGGCGTATTATTTCTGCATGAATTCGACTCTGAATTCTGTCTAAATTTGGCTGACCCCAGGAGGGGGGGGGGGGCGCCAGGACCACAAGCAGCAGCGGACCCGCGGCGCCCGTACCGGTCGGTGACGGAGCAGTGCTTGGCGCGCAGCGGCCGCACGATCTTGCATGTCACGCACAGCTGGTTCCAGTGGCCTGCGCACGGCGGGCGTTGGGCTTAGTGTGCTTGGCGCGGCCGGGGGGGGGGGGGGGGGGGGTGTCCGCGGGCCGAGGATTCCCAACTCGGTTCTCGGAATTCTCGGAATCTGACTTTTGGGTGTCGGGGGTAGTTGGTGGGGGTGCAAAATCCAGCTCAGTACTCCTGGAATTCATTCATATTCGTAATCCTAGGAATCCGCCAAAAGGGGGATTATCACACTATTCTCAAATCACATGAACCACCGGCGCTGGGGGCTGGGGGGGGGGGGGGGGGGGGGGGATTCAAGTCCACGTACAGTTTCTGAATCGCTTGGAATCCCGGACTCTAACCAGGAAACCAGACTCACCCAAATGTGGCCCTCGGAAGTTCATGAGGCGGGGCTACTATCTCTTGTTTCTTTGGATATTCAGTCGGGAATCGGTGCCTTGAGCTAAATTCCAGAAACTCAGATGTTCGAGGGGAATTCATTCACGGAATTCATCTGAAAGTTTACCCTGAAGACACTCCCCCAATTAGGACCGGACCCAAATTCTGGTCAAATTCAGAATGAATTCAACTTCTTACCAGTCTCGCAGGGCATTCTGCCATAAATGAATTTAGCTGAATTCAGTCAGTCGGAAATCAGTATATGCAGCTGAACTCAGTGAATAATCCATAAAAATTGACCAAATTTATAGATATTTGACTGAATTCAGTCTGAGCCTCAGGTGAAAGGCGGTTGGTGTGAACTGGTGGGTGGGTGGGGGCCAAGGCAGGAGCAGGGGGGGGGGGGGGGGGGGGGGGTCCCACGCACCCGCTCGCAGCGCTGGGCTGCTGTAGATGCTGACGGCGTCCGCTGCGTCGCCGGTCTTCAGCGGGGGGCCCATGCCGGTGTGCCCGCCCTTTGGGAGGAAACCTGTGGGCGGCGCCAGAGCGGACAGGGGTTAGTTTCTCAGAGCGGCTCCCTCTCAGACGGCACCGCCGGGGCGCCGGTATCCCAAAAGTATCCTCAAAGTACTGGATGACCAAGATGGCTCCATCCTACGACTGCTGGGGCATGAGCTTTTCGCAGTACTACCTCAGTAGGGTACATGACACTTCCCACAACAAACACGCACTTATTATCGACTTGGTAAAGTTGGGTATGCGATTACGACCCTGCCGAGTAATGGCATTTTTTGTTTGTTGGCTTTTTGTCACGGTTTTCCTGATGGAATTCTGGGAAGATCACCCTCCTCCCAAAACCTAAATCACGTGTTAGGGTTTTTCATGATTACCAATGTTTTATTGATGTACATTCAGTTTGCGTGTCGGGAAATTGTGTGCCAGCGACGAGTCGGAATATCCGTGGTATGTTTGTGGTGTATTCTAACGTATTTCAAGATAAATATACAGTTTCTCCGTCTTGGCGCATGCTGTGGGGGGGGGGGGGGGGGGGTTGGAGGGGCTTAACGGTATATAACGCAAACTCTAAAAGAACATGTTCGGGTTTATGATTCCCGATACTGTAATGATGTACCATAACATTCCATCGGATTTACAGCAGGAGTCGGAGGGTCGGTGGTTTATTTGTGGTGTATTCTGACATATTTCAAGATAATACAATTTTCCTATCTTCGCGCGGAAGGGGGGGGGGGGGGGGGGTCGAAACGATAATATGCGGCAAACGCAGAGCCTGGTTACGGCATAGTATTTCAAGGTTCATATTAGCGAGACTCCGGGGGACAAACCCTCCGCGGGGAAGCGGCGGCCACTACCTGGGTCGGCGCAGGTGGTTTTGTAGAGGAAGAACAGCCCCACGGACGCGGTGGCGAGGGTCGCGTAGACCCAGAAGGCCATCGCGGCGGTGACGCGCGGGAAGGCGGGCGAGTTGGCGATGAAGAAGACAAACATGAGCATCTCCCCCACGATGAGGCCCCACGTGACGGGGCACAGCTGGATGGCGGTGAGCGCCTTGCAGGGGCCCGACTTGCTGCTGTCCTGCTTGGACTTCCAATCGTCGAGGTACATGCTCAGCAGTTTGTGGCCCTGCGCGGTGGTGGGAATGTTTCGAGAGGGTGGGGGGGGGGGGGGGGGGGGGGGGCTTTAAACCTTATGAATTGCCATGTAATTATAATCGCGGGTCACGAACTTGCTTTGGCTAATGCATTGTTCTGCACCATCGAACCGGCGATTCCATGTTGTAATCGAGGTGTGTTCTGATAGATTTTCAGGGAAATTTCTCCGTTGTGAAGAGTCCAACCAGGAATGCATAGCAACCCCAAAGCATGATTTTGCATTAGAAGAAGAGGGAGCAGCCAGGGAGGGGGGGAGGGGGTCAGCATCAACAACTGAAGCACCAAATTTGACAGCGAGGAAAGCTCACTTTCTGGAATTCAGCCGAATTCTAGAAATATGGCTAAAATGCCATAAATCCGGAATAAAGCTGAATTCACTTAAAATTCAGGAGAATCAGGACTTTCAAATGAGGATGTCTGCTCTGGGAGTGTGATGCTGGCGCTGCTTGTTCACACAGGGGTTCATGTGGAGCTCATGTCCTCCAGCCTGAATTCACGTCGACCCATCCTGAACTTTTGCTGGCTCCATATGAACTCCACCGGGCTTCACGGGGAGTAAATAGTAGCCCAGCACGAGGCAGGGCTACTCATCACACTGCCTCTGGGGGGGCTGCAGCCTGATTTTGATTCAGATTGACGTGGCCTAAGTAAGCTTATATGAGCCGGATGAGGCGGTTCAGCGCAGCCCAGCTCAGCAGTACGGTACATGGTAAGAGAAACCTCCGCGCTGGTCGTCCGCTCGGCGGCCCTACATGGCCAGGTAGACACCATCAATAAGGGACGCGGTCCCTGTCCTTCAGTGCGGAGGCGCAGTGACCTTCCTGGGGTGGTGTTATAGTCGTGATGCGTTTTGAATTGCAATACAGGACGTTCCCGGTGCGCTTCAGAAACGGCATTTGCGAGCACGTAATATATACTGAAATTGATACGGAATTCCGAGATTCACAAAAGGGGCCGAGACCTTTGTTTATAGAGTACGTGGTCACGCACTCATGAGGCCACATAGCGGACTGACTATGTACGTTATCTCTTGCTCCCTGACAGAGGACCTCAGTAAGCCTTACACAGGAGAGAGGAAGGAGGGGGGGGGGTGGGGGGGGGGGGGGGGAGGGGGGGGGGAGGGGGGGGGGGGAGAAGGGGGTATGCCGGGCGTCCTTAGTTAGGATGGGGGCAGGTTGATCAGAGTGTGCGGGGCGCACCTTTTCCTTGGCCAGCTCCTTGGGCGTGCTGCCCGTGACGTCCCGGTGCTCCAGCAGCTCGGCGGAGCCGCCCTGCCGAGGGGGGTATTGAAGAGGAGGAGGGGGGGGGGGGGGGGGGGGGGGGGGGTGCTAGCAATGCTGTGTGGGATGGGCGGCTGGTAATAAATCTGTCACGGCGGCGTCATGCGGAGGCAACATGTTTTAGGGTTTGCGTGAACTTAGTAAGTTAAATCAAATCGCAACTCGGCGGCCAGGAATCATTGTTGATATCCAGTTCAGGGAATCCAGTCAGTTGCCACTTCATTGGAGGTGCATCTTGTCGAATGTAGCCCAAAACGATGATAAGAAAGGCCTCCCGAGCGCCTTTTGGTGGGCAATGCTTAGGTTACTTAGTGCCTGGCTGCCTGGCTGGCATGCACTGGGCTTGATGGAAAAATTGCTGCGCATGTGTCTGATGTGTCTGAGAAATCCCGCGTATTAACCAAGGGCGAAGCTCGTGTCCGCCCAGGGACACTCGGTCCGCTGCTGAGAGGCCGTCTTCAGCCAAAACTTTTCTCAGGACCAACTAGGACTGATTGAGACTGCGTCGGGACGGGCCTGACAGACAGGCGCTGCGGCGCCACCGTCCGGTGGGTGAGGCAGGCATTGACATGGGGTAGGCGCGCGCGCAGGGGGGGGGGGGGGGGCGTAAAAAAGACGAGAGGAAAGGAAGAGGGGGACGGGCGCCTGTACCTGCAGCAGCAAGGTTGCGGCCCTCGCCCGTGCCGACGATCGCGGCCCAGTGCAGCGGGGTGCAGCCTGCGGCAGGGGAGCGAGCCACGAGAGCAGCTGGGGTGAGTGCGTCCCGGCCCCCGGGGAGGTAGGAGTTAGCCGAGGGCTGCGGCAAGGCAGGCGCTCGTGCGCCCACCTTCTTTGTCCTTGCGGGTCGATGGCGCGTCCATGAACACCAGCAGCCGGATCGTGTCTCCAAAGCCCTGTCGGGCCACAGGTAGGCAGCGGCATCAGGACGTCTGAGGGACTCATATGGATGGGCGATGGTCGGTAAGGGGCAGGAAACGAGGGAGGAGAGGTGAGGAAGGGGGGGGGGGAGAGGTGAGGAAAGGGGGGCATGGCAGCGGCTGCGCGCGCTTGATGTCGACTGCTGTTGAGTTAATGTGGGGATTGTTTTGGATTTCTGGAGGAAGTGAGATGGCAAAGCACAACTGCCCTCCCAGCACTTTTAATACGTTGCAATAATGGACATATCCTGGGGGGAAATGATCGCTTCGAAATGCGTTCCCCGGGGGTGCCTGAAAACGTTCATCGGAGCGGCGAGTGCGATGGGGGCGTGTAGTACAGCGAGATTATACACCCGGAAGGCCTCGGCCGGGCGCACTTGAGTGCTGTCAAGACGACGTCCGCCGGTGCGGAGGGCGTGCGGAAGGTGTGAGGACTGCCGCGGCATATTCGCTATTTCGTACCATCAGCTACATTAGTACAGTTCGCATCGCTCTATATAGGGGGCGGCACTACCGCTTAACCACTCAGACCCGGTACCTATGAGCGCGGTGGTGAAAGTGAAGTAAAATTCGCCCCGGGACGTCGGCCGGAGCCGCCCCGGCACTTGACTTCTTGCGCCAACTGCAGTCGTAGGTCGGGCATAGCCAGTAGACCATTGCCTCATTCGAACCCCCAAGGGCTAATGCATCAACCAAGTGTATTCCCGGACATGCCCGGTCGATGCTGCCCCTAGTGGGAGAGCCGGAACTGATTGAGCCATGTCGCATAAGAGGCCTCCGCTCTATAGAGTTGTTCCAGGGTAGAGAAACGTTGATGCATCTCGCCCTACGGGGCAAAGCTATGGCACGTAGCCTGACTGGCCCGGTGAACACCTTCAAACCAGCTTTTCACCGCATAAACTATATTTTTTAGTCACATCACGCGCGCAAACCCCGTTTGCTATTTTCCAAAAGCTCTTGATACTGTGAAATTAGGTTGCATCAGCCGGTTCTACCATGATACGGTTTTAAACCAAGTCCCGCGCTATCAAACTCAATCCGGGTTTCATTTCGGTGGTCACAGGTAGTGAGTGCCTCAGGCTCCGCAGTGGGGGTCAGCACCATGAGTGAGTATTAGTTAGGGGGCTCATGTTATCGGGGACACGGCGGCGCTTTCCGCCTTTACCTTGTACGCCGCCCAGTGGAGCGGCGAGCGGCCGTCCTTGTCCGTCTTGTCGTAGTGCGCGCCCCACTGCAGCGCGACGTGGTACAGAAACGCCGTCTGGCCGTACTGCGCGGCGACGTGGCACGCCTGGTGGTGCAGCGGATTGGGGCGCGGGAGGGAAGAGTGGAAGTGGGGGGGGGGGGGGGGGCACAGTGGAGTTAGCCTACCAGTCCTAAAACCCTAAAATCAGACAACACCCCAAATGATGAAATCGAGTTGATTTTTGGGGGCGACATTTCAAATAATAAATTGATCAGCCCTAGAAAACCCTAAAAACAGACAACACCCCAAATGATAAAATCGAGTTCATTTTTGGCGGCGACTTTTCCAATTATAACCTGAGCTTAAACCCTAGTTTGAAAGGTTGAGCTCTAACTAAGGCTAATCAGAGCAATGTGGAGCTCAGCCGCTTTGACCGAGCTGTGCTGGCACAGTGAGGGGGTTGTTGATGAGGTGGGTGGGGGAGGCACCGTGTAGCCTCGCGAGTCGGCGAGCTCCATGTCGGCGTTGGCGCGCAGCATGGTCTCCGCGGCCGCCAGCGAGCCCGGACCGCCGCCCAGTGCATCGCCGTCTGCCCCGTCTTGTCTATCGCGTTGCAGTCCGCGCCCTTCTGCGGTGGCCGGCGGGTGATGATGGATGGGGTTGAGCGGCAACGGTGTTGGAGACGGAAGGGGGTGAAATCGGTAGGGAGTACCGGCAGGGAAGGGGGGGGGGGGGGTTATAAGCAGGGGCGCATGCGCAAGCGTGCAAGAGGGGGGGGGGGGTACTTCGATGAGGTAGGAGCAGACCACGACCCGGTTGTTCAGCGCGGCCCATTGCAGCGGGAAGTAGCCCTGGTGGTGGCAGTGGCAGGAGAAGAGAGAGGGGCAGGCCGGTGGGGGGGGGGGGGGGGGGGGGCCATGGGAGCAGTGGTGTCAGGAGGACAGGAGCCGCAGGTTGCCTCAGTGCCGCCACCCACACCCACACCCGCATGCCGTTGCTGATGCCGCTGATGAAGCCTATGCAGCTGGTCTCCACCGAGCAGGAGCAGGACATGCTGACACCAGATTCTCCGGAAACAGCCTCTGGAAACATGCCATATACCACTACCTGCCACAAGTTGGTGATGATCCAAAAACGAAGGCAAGGGGGGGGGGGGGGGCGTAGGATGGGGGTGCCAGGTCTTTACGCAGCGGAGACACTGCTCTGCTACCAGCCGCGCTCAGCCCCTCTACCCGCTCCCCTCACCTGCGGGTCGGGCTGGTGGATGGAGGCGGGGTCCTTCTCCACAAACTCGTGCAGCTTGTCCACGTCCCCGAAGGCGCATGCCTTGAAGATGGTGTCGATCGCCGGTTCCGGCGCGGGGGTCTTAGGCTGCCGGGGTGCTGCCGCACTTGCCGGGCTCGCAACCCTGGTGAGCTCCGCAGGCGCCACCTGCGGGCGAGGGCAGGGCGAAGAAGAGACACTCAGCCAGCAGGGGCCCCACCGCACGCCCCCCCCCCCCCCCCCCCCCCCGTGTCTTGCCAACCGGCCCAGGCCGCGGCCGGGGTACTCCCAATGTACCTGTTGGCGCCGCGCAGGGCGGCTCGGGCTGGATCTCCGACATCGTCGCGCCGCTTGCAGTTGCTGCCGTAGCGGAGGTCCTGCGAGTCCAAGGTGCGCGTGAAGGCGGGGCGCGCTGGCCGTGTGGCTCAAGGCACGGGCGAGTATTCGAGGCGCTCCGCTAGCTGTACGAGTACTGAAGGCGACGTTGCCCGGTGCAGCAGCAAGTCATCTCTCATAAGAGGGTGCGATAGTCGCTATCTGTTGGTCCGTCATCCCCGACCGGCACTGAACGAGCTTGGCGC
>VCJN01003277.1:0-29139 GCA_006384855.1 Tetraselmis striata | reverse complement strand
CGTCACCCTCGCCCCGACATCATTGGCATCGTTACGGGCCGGCATAGGCTACAAAGGCCTCTACGCCGGCCAACCCGCTTCCAACGTCACGGCAACGCATCCGTGACAACGCGAGCTGCCCGCCGCCGGGGGACAGCTCCGCCACCTAACGCGACTTGTGCGTTTCGCGGCATCATCCGAAGCCTGCGCTTTGTGCCGAGGTTCATCCACCCGGTAGTGAGTCGTCGTGCCGCGCACATGCGTTACAACATCAGGCAGCGACAGACAGCCCCTCGATAGTGTGGTTTTCCCTACTCGTGCGCCCGAGGTCGTTTTCCGTTTTTGCCCTGGCTTTGCAGCTGGGTCGTTTTCGAGTGGCGATGCGCACAGCAAGGAATTGGAGCTGGGGGGTCCCCGTTGGGGGGGGTTAAACCTCAACACCCGAAGTCGAGTCGCAATACATGCCTTCGTTTGGGGCTCCCGCAGTGGAGCGCCCTCTCGCAGTAGTCAACTCTTGAGGTTTAGGTGAGGTGGACGCGCTCGGCACCATGGCCGCTGCTCGTCACGGTTGTCAACGACGACAACTACGCCCACCGCAACAAATCGGCGCTGACGGAGGAGGACGTCCGTGTCGTCGGGGCGACCACTTGTTGTCCCGCAAGACACTGCAACCCAGTCCGCGTGTCCTCGCAGCAGGGCGCCGTGGCATCGACGGTCGTTACATGCTGTGGTTTTCCGGAACTATTCGCGTAATTGGTCGGTTACAAGGGTGGCGCCGCTCATGCGCCGGTGTTTTGAGAGGGCTCGCTGCCCTGGCCCCAATGAAGCTCCAGCAACGTTTGTTGTGGTCGCAGTGGGAGGCGTTCGTGCGGCCCGTGCCGATGCGCCTCCGACGTCTCCTACTGCAACGTCGTCCTCACAAGGACCCGACAACCTGCAGCTGCCCGCCGGGGGGCAGCTCTACCACCTGGCGTGCATGGCGTCTCGTGGTGTACGTAACTACCCCTGGCCAACTCTGGGTTTGGGACTTCGGCGGCCGTCGCTGGTGCAGCAGCAGCGGCCGCCTCGTCGTCACCCTCGCCCCGACATCATTGGCATCGTTACGGGCCGGCATAGGCTACAAAGGCCTCTACGCCGGCCAACCCGCTTCCAACGTCACGGCAACGCATCCGTGACAACGCGAGCTGCCCGCCGCCGGGGGACAGCTCCGCCACCTAACGCGACTTGTGCGTTTCGCGGCATCATCCGAAGCCTGCGCTTTGTGCCGAGGTTCATCCACCCGGTAGTGAGTCGTCGTGCCGCGCACATGCGTTACAACATCAGGCAGCGACAGACAGCCCCTCGATAGTGTGGTTTTCCCTACTCGTGCGCCCGAGGTCGTTTTCCGTTTTTGCCCTGGCTTTGCAGCTGGGTCGTTTTCGAGTGGCGATGCGCACAGCAAGGAATTGGAGCTGGGGGGTCCCCGTTGGGGGGGGTTAAACCTCAACACCCGAAGTCGAGTCGCAATACATGCCTTCGTTTGGGGCTCCCGCAGTGGAGCGCCCTCTCGCAGTAGTCAACTCTTGAGGTTTAGGTGAGGTGGACGCGCTCGGCACCATGGCCGCTGCTCGTCACGGTTGTCAACGACGACAACTACGCCCACCGCAACAAATCGGCGCTGACGGAGGAGGACGTCCGTGTCGTCGGGGCGACCACTTGTTGTCCCGCAAGACACTGCAACCCAGTCCGCGTGTCCTCGCAGCAGGGCGCCGTGGCATCGACGGTCGTTACATGCTGTGGTTTTCCGGAACTATTCGCGTAATTGGTCGGTTACAAGGGTGGCGCCGCTCATGCGCCGGTGTTTTGAGAGGGCTCGCTGCCCTGGCCCCAATGAAGCTCCAGCAACGTTTGTTGTGGTCGCAGTGGGAGGCGTTCGTGCGGCCCGTGCCGATGCGCCTCCGACGTCTCCTACTGCAACGTCGTCCTCACAAGGACCCGACAACCTGCAGCTGCCCGCCGGGGGGCAGCTCTACCACCTGGCGTGCATGGCGTCTCGTGGTGTACGTAACTACCCCTGGCCAACTCTGGGTTTGGGACTTCGGCGGCCGTCGCTGGTGCAGCAGCAGCGGCCGCCTCGTCGTCACCCTCGCCCCGACATCATTGGCATCGTTACGGGCCGGCATAGGCTACAAAGGCCTCTACGCCGGCCAACCCGCTTCCAACGTCACGGCAACGCATCCGTGACAACGCGAGCTGCCCGCCGCCGGGGGACAGCTCCGCCACCTAACGCGACTTGTGCGTTTCGCGGCATCATCCGAAGCCTGCGCTTTGTGCCGAGGTTCATCCACCCGGTAGTGAGTCGTCGTGCCGCGCACATGCGTTACAACATCAGGCAGCGACAGACAGCCCCTCGATAGTGTGGTTTTCCCTACTCGTGCGCCCGAGGTCGTTTTCCGTTTTTGCCCTGGCTTTGCAGCTGGGTCGTTTTCGAGTGGCGATGCGCACAGCAAGGAATTGGAGCTGGGGGGTCCCCGTTGGGGGGGGTTAAACCTCAACACCCGAAGTCGAGTCGCAATACATGCCTTCGTTTGGGGCTCCCGCAGTGGAGCGCCCTCTCGCAGTAGTCAACTCTTGAGGTTTAGGTGAGGTGGACGCGCTCGGCACCATGGCCGCTGCTCGTCACGGTTGTCAACGACGACAACTACGCCCACCGCAACAAATCGGCGCTGACGGAGGAGGACGTCCGTGTCGTCGGGGCGACCACTTGTTGTCCCGCAAGACACTGCAACCCAGTCCGCGTGTCCTCGCAGCAGGGCGCCGTGGCATCGACGGTCGTTACATGCTGTGGTTTTCCGGAACTATTCGCGTAATTGGTCGGTTACAAGGGTGGCGCCGCTCATGCGCCGGTGTTTTGAGAGGGCTCGCTGCCCTGGCCCCAATGAAGCTCCAGCAACGTTTGTTGTGGTCGCAGTGGGAGGCGTTCGTGCGGCCCGTGCCGATGCGCCTCCGACGTCTCCTACTGCAACGTCGTCCTCACAAGGACCCGACAACCTGCAGCTGCCCGCCGGGGGGCAGCTCTACCACCTGGCGTGCATGGCGTCTCGTGGTGTACGTAACTACCCCTGGCCAACTCTGGGTTTGGGACTTCGGCGGCCGTCGCTGGTGCAGCAGCAGCGGCCGCCTCGTCGTCACCCTCGCCCCGACATCATTGGCATCGTTACGGGCCGGCATAGGCTACAAAGGCCTCTACGCCGGCCAACCCGCTTCCAACGTCACGGCAACGCATCCGTGACAACGCGAGCTGCCCGCCGCCGGGGGACAGCTCCGCCACCTAACGCGACTTGTGCGTTTCGCGGCATCATCCGAAGCCTGCGCTTTGTGCCGAGGTTCATCCACCCGGTAGTGAGTCGTCGTGCCGCGCACATGCGTTACAACATCAGGCAGCGACAGACAGCCCCTCGATAGTGTGGTTTTCCCTACTCGTGCGCCCGAGGTCGTTTTCCGTTTTTGCCCTGGCTTTGCAGCTGGGTCGTTTTCGAGTGGCGATGCGCACAGCAAGGAATTGGAGCTGGGGGGTCCCCGTTGGGGGGGGTTAAACCTCAACACCCGAAGTCGAGTCGCAATACATGCCTTCGTTTGGGGCTCCCGCAGTGGAGCGCCCTCTCGCAGTAGTCAACTCTTGAGGTTTAGGTGAGGTGGACGCGCTCGGCACCATGGCCGCTGCTCGTCACGGTTGTCAACGACGACAACTACGCCCACCGCAACAAATCGGCGCTGACGGAGGAGGACGTCCGTGTCGTCGGGGCGACCACTTGTTGTCCCGCAAGACACTGCAACCCAGTCCGCGTGTCCTCGCAGCAGGGCGCCGTGGCATCGACGGTCGTTACATGCTGTGGTTTTCCGGAACTATTCGCGTAATTGGTCGGTTACAAGGGTGGCGCCGCTCATGCGCCGGTGTTTTGAGAGGGCTCGCTGCCCTGGCCCCAATGAAGCTCCAGCAACGTTTGTTGTGGTCGCAGTGGGAGGCGTTCGTGCGGCCCGTGCCGATGCGCCTCCGACGTCTCCTACTGCAACGTCGTCCTCACAAGGACCCGACAACCTGCAGCTGCCCGCCGGGGGGCAGCTCTACCACCTGGCGTGCATGGCGTCTCGTGGTGTACGTAACTACCCCTGGCCAACTCTGGGTTTGGGACTTCGGCGGCCGTCGCTGGTGCAGCAGCAGCGGCCGCCTCGTCGTCACCCTCGCCCCGACATCATTGGCATCGTTACGGGCCGGCATAGGCTACAAAGGCCTCTACGCCGGCCAACCCGCTTCCAACGTCACGGCAACGCATCCGTGACAACGCGAGCTGCCCGCCGCCGGGGGACAGCTCCGCCACCTAACGCGACTTGTGCGTTTCGCGGCATCATCCGAAGCCTGCGCTTTGTGCCGAGGTTCATCCACCCGGTAGTGAGTCGTCGTGCCGCGCACATGCGTTACAACATCAGGCAGCGACAGACAGCCCCTCGATAGTGTGGTTTTCCCTACTCGTGCGCCCGAGGTCGTTTTCCGTTTTTGCCCTGGCTTTGCAGCTGGGTCGTTTTCGAGTGGCGATGCGCACAGCAAGGAATTGGAGCTGGGGGGTCCCCGTTGGGGGGGGTTAAACCTCAACACCCGAAGTCGAGTCGCAATACATGCCTTCGTTTGGGGCTCCCGCAGTGGAGCGCCCTCTCGCAGTAGTCAACTCTTGAGGTTTAGGTGAGGTGGACGCGCTCGGCACCATGGCCGCTGCTCGTCACGGTTGTCAACGACGACAACTACGCCCACCGCAACAAATCGGCGCTGACGGAGGAGGACGTCCGTGTCGTCGGGGCGACCACTTGTTGTCCCGCAAGACACTGCAACCCAGTCCGCGTGTCCTCGCAGCAGGGCGCCGTGGCATCGACGGTCGTTACATGCTGTGGTTTTCCGGAACTATTCGCGTAATTGGTCGGTTACAAGGGTGGCGCCGCTCATGCGCCGGTGTTTTGAGAGGGCTCGCTGCCCTGGCCCCAATGAAGCTCCAGCAACGTTTGTTGTGGTCGCAGTGGGAGGCGTTCGTGCGGCCCGTGCCGATGCGCCTCCGACGTCTCCTACTGCAACGTCGTCCTCACAAGGACCCGACAACCTGCAGCTGCCCGCCGGGGGGCAGCTCTACCACCTGGCGTGCATGGCGTCTCGTGGTGTACGTAACTACCCCTGGCCAACTCTGGGTTTGGGACTTCGGCGGCCGTCGCTGGTGCAGCAGCAGCGGCCGCCTCGTCGTCACCCTCGCCCCGACATCATTGGCATCGTTACGGGCCGGCATAGGCTACAAAGGCCTCTACGCCGGCCAACCCGCTTCCAACGTCACGGCAACGCATCCGTGACAACGCGAGCTGCCCGCCGCCGGGGGACAGCTCCGCCACCTAACGCGACTTGTGCGTTTCGCGGCATCATCCGAAGCCTGCGCTTTGTGCCGAGGTTCATCCACCCGGTAGTGAGTCGTCGTGCCGCGCACATGCGTTACAACATCAGGCAGCGACAGACAGCCCCTCGATAGTGTGGTTTTCCCTACTCGTGCGCCCGAGGTCGTTTTCCGTTTTTGCCCTGGCTTTGCAGCTGGGTCGTTTTCGAGTGGCGATGCGCACAGCAAGGAATTGGAGCTGGGGGGTCCCCGTTGGGGGGGGTTAAACCTCAACACCCGAAGTCGAGTCGCAATACATGCCTTCGTTTGGGGCTCCCGCAGTGGAGCGCCCTCTCGCAGTAGTCAACTCTTGAGGTTTAGGTGAGGTGGACGCGCTCGGCACCATGGCCGCTGCTCGTCACGGTTGTCAACGACGACAACTACGCCCACCGCAACAAATCGGCGCTGACGGAGGAGGACGTCCGTGTCGTCGGGGCGACCACTTGTTGTCCCGCAAGACACTGCAACCCAGTCCGCGTGTCCTCGCAGCAGGGCGCCGTGGCATCGACGGTCGTTACATGCTGTGGTTTTCCGGAACTATTCGCGTAATTGGTCGGTTACAAGGGTGGCGCCGCTCATGCGCCGGTGTTTTGAGAGGGCTCGCTGCCCTGGCCCCAATGAAGCTCCAGCAACGTTTGTTGTGGTCGCAGTGGGAGGCGTTCGTGCGGCCCGTGCCGATGCGCCTCCGACGTCTCCTACTGCAACGTCGTCCTCACAAGGACCCGACAACCTGCAGCTGCCCGCCGGGGGGCAGCTCTACCACCTGGCGTGCATGGCGTCTCGTGGTGTACGTAACTACCCCTGGCCAACTCTGGGTTTGGGACTTCGGCGGCCGTCGCTGGTGCAGCAGCAGCGGCCGCCTCGTCGTCACCCTCGCCCCGACATCATTGGCATCGTTACGGGCCGGCATAGGCTACAAAGGCCTCTACGCCGGCCAACCCGCTTCCAACGTCACGGCAACGCATCCGTGACAACGCGAGCTGCCCGCCGCCGGGGGACAGCTCCGCCACCTAACGCGACTTGTGCGTTTCGCGGCATCATCCGAAGCCTGCGCTTTGTGCCGAGGTTCATCCACCCGGTAGTGAGTCGTCGTGCCGCGCACATGCGTTACAACATCAGGCAGCGACAGACAGCCCCTCGATAGTGTGGTTTTCCCTACTCGTGCGCCCGAGGTCGTTTTCCGTTTTTGCCCTGGCTTTGCAGCTGGGTCGTTTTCGAGTGGCGATGCGCACAGCAAGGAATTGGAGCTGGGGGGTCCCCGTTGGGGGGGGTTAAACCTCAACACCCGAAGTCGAGTCGCAATACATGCCTTCGTTTGGGGCTCCCGCAGTGGAGCGCCCTCTCGCAGTAGTCAACTCTTGAGGTTTAGGTGAGGTGGACGCGCTCGGCACCATGGCCGCTGCTCGTCACGGTTGTCAACGACGACAACTACGCCCACCGCAACAAATCGGCGCTGACGGAGGAGGACGTCCGTGTCGTCGGGGCGACCACTTGTTGTCCCGCAAGACACTGCAACCCAGTCCGCGTGTCCTCGCAGCAGGGCGCCGTGGCATCGACGGTCGTTACATGCTGTGGTTTTCCGGAACTATTCGCGTAATTGGTCGGTTACAAGGGTGGCGCCGCTCATGCGCCGGTGTTTTGAGAGGGCTCGCTGCCCTGGCCCCAATGAAGCTCCAGCAACGTTTGTTGTGGTCGCAGTGGGAGGCGTTCGTGCGGCCCGTGCCGATGCGCCTCCGACGTCTCCTACTGCAACGTCGTCCTCACAAGGACCCGACAACCTGCAGCTGCCCGCCGGGGGGCAGCTCTACCACCTGGCGTGCATGGCGTCTCGTGGTGTACGTAACTACCCCTGGCCAACTCTGGGTTTGGGACTTCGGCGGCCGTCGCTGGTGCAGCAGCAGCGGCCGCCTCGTCGTCACCCTCGCCCCGACATCATTGGCATCGTTACGGGCCGGCATAGGCTACAAAGGCCTCTACGCCGGCCAACCCGCTTCCAACGTCACGGCAACGCATCCGTGACAACGCGAGCTGCCCGCCGCCGGGGGACAGCTCCGCCACCTAACGCGACTTGTGCGTTTCGCGGCATCATCCGAAGCCTGCGCTTTGTGCCGAGGTTCATCCACCCGGTAGTGAGTCGTCGTGCCGCGCACATGCGTTACAACATCAGGCAGCGACAGACAGCCCCTCGATAGTGTGGTTTTCCCTACTCGTGCGCCCGAGGTCGTTTTCCGTTTTTGCCCTGGCTTTGCAGCTGGGTCGTTTTCGAGTGGCGATGCGCACAGCAAGGAATTGGAGCTGGGGGGTCCCCGTTGGGGGGGGTTAAACCTCAACACCCGAAGTCGAGTCGCAATACATGCCTTCGTTTGGGGCTCCCGCAGTGGAGCGCCCTCTCGCAGTAGTCAACTCTTGAGGTTTAGGTGAGGTGGACGCGCTCGGCACCATGGCCGCTGCTCGTCACGGTTGTCAACGACGACAACTACGCCCACCGCAACAAATCGGCGCTGACGGAGGAGGACGTCCGTGTCGTCGGGGCGACCACTTGTTGTCCCGCAAGACACTGCAACCCAGTCCGCGTGTCCTCGCAGCAGGGCGCCGTGGCATCGACGGTCGTTACATGCTGTGGTTTTCCGGAACTATTCGCGTAATTGGTCGGTTACAAGGGTGGCGCCGCTCATGCGCCGGTGTTTTGAGAGGGCTCGCTGCCCTGGCCCCAATAATGAAGCTCCAGCAACGTTTGTTGTGGTCGCAGTGGGAGGCGTTCGTGCGGCCCGTGCCGATGCGCCTCCGACGTCTCCTACTGCAACGTCGTCCTCACAAGGACCCGACAACCTGCAGCTGCCCGCTGGGGGGCAGCTCTACCACCTGGCGTGCATGGCGTCTCGTGGTGTACGTAACTACCCCTGGCCAACTCTGGGTTTGGGACTTCGGCGGCCGTCGCTGGTGCAGCAGCAGCGGCCGCCTCGTCGTCACCCTCGCCCCGACATCATTGGCATCGTTACGGGCCGGCATAGGCTACAAAGGCCTCTACGCCGGCCAACCCGCTTCCAACGTCACGGCAACGCATCCGTGACAACGCGAGCTGCCCGCCGCCGGGGGACAGCTCCGCCACCTAACGCGACTTGTGCGTTTCGCGGCATCATCCGAAGCTTTGTGGGGTGGTCAGCAGCCGTCGCTGGTGCAGCAACGGCGGCCGGCTCACCGCTCTCCGCGAAGAAAGACCCACGGCGACAGCTAACCGAGTCGGCGGGTCTTCTGCGACGTCGCCGACAACCGACCCCGACACACCTGAGCCGGTACGGCACGACCACACAGGGTCCCACATCCCGCGCCCCTCAACGTTGTGCGTTTCACCCGCCGCTCTTCGCGCAAGGGGGCGAAACAACTACCGCTAGTGGTGACAGCAGCAGTACATCGCTGTCAACGCGAGTTGTTGCGTGTCCACCCCTCGTAACGTGCATCGCCAGTACATGTACATGGTACGAGTTAACATCGCGTCGGGTACAGTGCACCAGTACTTCACCTGACTGTACTCGGCGCGCTCGCGCGCTCGTGCGCGCAGCTGTACTCATCCTACTCGTGCCTGTCCCGCTGCTTTGCTGGGCGCTCGTCGCCAACTTGGCCTTTGCTACCCCTGCTGCTTCTACTGGCATGCCGTTCTGGCTCGTGCCGCACGCCACCATGGCGCGCAACCAATGCTATAGGGCGCCGTCGGGAGTCGGCGCCTTATTTCTGCGACACGTCCGGCCTATGTCATGCCGGCGTCAACATCTCCCGCCCGCGTCTGATGCGCATGCGCCTCGATCGAGGTCCTCTTGGCGCGAGACCCCTCTACAACTCAAGACATCTTCCGCCTTCGTCTGGTCGGCACGCCTGCCGACTGCCCACGCTCGCAGTCGTAAACGAACCGCGTGTAAACTGGCAAAACCAGACTCGAATGCATGATTGAAATGATCTAAACGTGTTTATGGGGTTTCCTAACGGACTATAGCTGTCCTAGTGCGACCCGTACGGTCTCAGTGGTTTCAAGCGGTTAACATCGGGTTTTGGTACGGGCTGCTCCATCCATCGCCCGCGAGCCCTGCGCTCCCGGCCGGGGAGCCACTTAGGACAGCCACCAGCAGCTCGTCTGCCATCTTCCAGCTCGCTGCCTTCGGCAGCGCCCTCTTGTTTTCCGCCTCCGCCCTGCGGGCTCCTCCTCCGACATTCCCTCCCCTTTCGTTGAACCTTCCTAGCCATAAAATGGCGCTTTTCGGTGTAAAACAGCCTCCGCACCCTTTTTGGCAAAACCAGACTCGAATGCATGATTGAAACCGCAAAATCAAATCCAGACCACCCGAGGGCGGGCTGGCGCGGGAAATTGGTGACGGTGCCGGTATGACACGAGAGAATGAATGCTGCTACCTCAGTAGCGGCCGCCTTGTATAGAGGCGGGCTACCAGCAGTACGGTAGTGAAAACCGGCATTTATTTCCGACAGCACCGGTCTTCAGCAGCGTCTTCAGCTGTACTCCGCAAGCTGCGTACAGCTACATCCACGGGATCTGAAAACGCTCAATAATTTCAATAATATATAAATAAAGCAGAGGGGGGGGGGGGGGGGGGGGGGGGGGGGGGGGATACTGCCGAATATGTACCATGGCTTCATTGCAAGACACTGGGCAAACCGAGCGCCAAAAGCCGGATCGAGAGGCAAACCGCCCATGAAAATGAACGAAGTGAAAGGTTAGTGGGTGGGGCTGTCGCGGCGCGACGCCGCGATCCCATGGCGGATGCGCCGCGACAAAGGGACATGGGGACATGCAAGCCCCTTGATGCTTTTAAGAGCACGACGAGGCAGCGTGCGGGAGCAACGCTACCGGGGATGATGGCTCCGTCGGGAGCCGCGCGCGGGGTGGTGCCGCGAGGGCGGCGTACGGCACCTCCGCCTGTGGTAGTAGTGCGGACAACGGAAATGCAGACTTGCTGCTAGGTTGATGCAGATCCTCGGGCGTTGCGGGTACGCCACGTGGATACACGTGGATATTGGTGCCGTACCGCGCCCGCTAAGAAGTAGACAAGGGAGGAGGAAACCCTGACTATACTAGCATTATTACAAAGTCTTCCAGCGTGGTAGAACATAATTTTAGCTCCGGTAGGGCTGACCCCGGTGTGGGCAGCCGCGCGCCACCGGTTGCAGCCGCAATAGTGACGGGGGATCGTCCCTAGCCGGTTGGGCACCTGGCCGGGAACGCTGGGGCGTCCTTGCGTCGTGTATGTTGTTAGAGCGACCCGTCGCCATATGGCTTGCCTTTGGGAGCCGCGTCGATATCGGGCGTTTAATGGCCGGCCCTCGGTCATTCCGGAGATCGATCGTGTGTTGCAGCGGGATGGGCTAGTGCGCGTTTATGCGTATAATACCCAGGGCATGGGGTGTCAAAAATAAAAGAAATATTCATTGATGTCCCGTTGCAACCATACGTAACACTGCAACACAAATAGTGTATAACTCATAGCATATTTAGCGCAAGACATGCATGATGATTTCACTATGTTTTCCCGGAGCTTGTCTTCCGTAACATGTGCCCACCGGGTGCGGAGCGCCTGCAACTAACACGGCGATGGTGGCCCTTTTGCCATCCCGCCCAGACATATCTCTGGCTCCGTCAACTTCGCCACTAGGTCCTATAGTCCCAGACGTCGTTTTTGTTGGGTAGCATGCACATATGAGAGCCGTAAGGCAGTACCCACACCCCATGCTCGACTCGTTCCTCCATCCAGCTCTTGCTGATGAAGGGCGTGGATGAGATGTTGGTATCGTCGCCACGTGTCTATGCTGCACGTGACTCCACAACAAGCTTTGAGGTACCTACGGGTACCGCTTCTTTGTATTATCACGCGCGCATGGACATCGTTGTACGGGGGTCCGTTTCGCGGCCCCGTGCACGGCAGACTCACCACCCAACAACTAACCTACGCCCCGCCCATCTCGATGGGCGGAGTCGCCCGAGTGGCAACACGCCTAAGACTCCCAACAAGATATCTTGACGTGTTAAGTGAGCCCTAGCCGAGACACGCGGTCCAATCGTGCTCGCGTTGATCGAACGGGCGGCGCATCGGGGCGGGTTTGCGCGGTCCGCCACATCGGCCCACCGACTCACCGACTGCCCATCACTTGAACGCACATAGCAAAAAATGCTTTATTTAGGAAACTTTTGGCCGTCTTTTTGCGTAGAACCACTATTAGTGACTATACGCGGCTGCCTACGCTAGGATTCTTGATTAGTGTGTCGTGGACCTCATTACAAGCGTTTACAAGGAACATTTGCAACGATTGCCTGTCGTGCATGGGCGAGATGTCGCCATGTAATCTCGTTTTAGATATGATTCACCAAAGCAAGGCTAGCGCCCCTCGAACAACCCAGCCCGGCGCTACAGCACCAATGGGCATTGCTTATGGGTTTGGGTTGGGGGAGGCTAGCTGCGGCGGTTGGCATGCCGTCTTACCGACTGTGATCTTGCCATCTCTGAATCCCATCCACCTGCGAGAGCTGCGCCCCACTGCACCGCATAGCTACTACTACGCATCATGCGCGGAGAATCGTGTTTTGTACCGAATTTGCGGCCGTGCTAGGGCTGCGCGCGCAATATATGTACGAGTATTTTATTGACAGATTCTATAAAACGTTTTCAGTCCGAATCTTTGGTATGCGGGGGCGGCTCGCGCGCGCCGCAACAAAATGAATTATTTCGGGCCCAAAAACTGCGATATATATGTCGTATGAACGACGCACGTGCGACCGACCAGTGGCATGCACGTCGTGCTGCTCGACATTGCGGTCAAGCCCGCGTTATTGAGCCACTGCTTCGAGTACCATCTAGATAGTCGTTACAGAAACAATCCACTAGTTGTACGATAACATCACCTTCTCCGCCACCCTCGTATCGTCTATTGAGGTTATTCTTCAGCTTCGCAACCTCGCGGCGTTTGAAGCCACGATACAATGCTTTGTCGCTGACGGATGGCTGGGGCTTGGATGCGCTTCTAGTTCGGCAGTCGCGCCATCCCCAACGCGTCGCCCTCCGCTAATTAACGGCGGCTTTCACACTTGTTGCCATGGTTCTGTCAGTGAAACTTCATTATAATTGAGGTTGTTGCCCTATTATATATATATATAGTCTATAACTAAGGTAATTTCCCGTTACGTTGTTTTGTTCTGTGTCTTCTGCATGTCTTCAGGACTGTTGCTCATGAAGACGAGTATCTAGTTCAATCAACGGGCAGCTGTATGATGACATCAAAGGTAGATGCCATGCCACTGCCCCTTATCCTGATACTGAAGTGGTATGTGTACCTGGTAGTAGCTGGTATAGGGGGTATATCACCTAATACATGTACTACTAATCATATCAACATTAGTAATATCGTCTGGGGTAAATATGCTGCTAGAGGTATTTTAGGGTTGCTTACACTAATATCTTTTAACAACCCGCCCCCGCCCGGCAACAGCGTTTATAATGATTAGCGACTACATGAGCTAGCAGCAGAAGGCGATATCAGTAGACGTTTATAATAATGCAAGGTTGGACTTCAGACCAACACTTGACATTGATAAATAACGGGTACTTATTTATTATTATTCCTCGCCGCAGCTGATGGCCTACCCCGGGGCGGGGGTTCCTTAAGTTCCTGGCAGCTAAGTGACTTCGTGGTTCCCTTGGCTCCTTCTTGGTTCTTGGCTTCCTGTCCTCCTGCTCGCCCTTGGTTTTGGGCTTGTGTCTCTCTTCTGCTGGCAACCTTTCATAGTTGCTGTTAGTTCTGTTGTAGTGCGCTTTTGTGAAATCCCTGATGTAATTACAGTATTTATTATTGAAAGCGCGACGCCCAATATATATTTGTACATTGCTAGTACTTGGGGCTTCGTTTTCCCTTGTCTACTTTGCAGGCGCGGTACGGCACAAGTACGGTGCAACTACATCCACTATCTATATTCACGGTTCGCCCCCCCTCCCTGATAATGAAGCCCAAACAGTTTTAGGCAATGTGCCTGCGCCCCTCCCTCCTTGCATGAAACGCATCACGCGCGATTGCTCGTCATATGATGTGGCAGCACGCCGGATGAATGAACTAATATTACGTACAGCGACTACCTGTACGGTAGATAGCGGGTTTTGGGCGATTTGGACGCGGAGACTGGGCGATGAATGGGCGGAGACTTTGCTGCATTTTTACGCGGGCGGCACTACATGCCCTGTAATCCTTACTGCTCGCCCCTGCTGCCTGAGTACCCGTATCGTCCAATCCTCCGCTCTACATAAGAGCTCTACATAAGAGCTGCTGGCCATTTTTCGGGCTGGATGCTGATGCATCGATGCCGATGTAAAGTGCCTGTAGCATAATATTCGCGTACTGTATTGGTTCCAGTTCGGGTATCTGGTAATTATGTACAGGTGATCCTTACCTCGAGATAGTCGCTACGTGTAAGGATCAGTGACCGGGCGCGACAGTAGTAGCGACTATAGACGGAGACCGGTGCGACCGCCCAAGAGTATTTTCCGCTCCCCAATTACCCCTCCTGCGCGGGCAGCTGCGGCCAGTCGGCGGGTCCGAGACAAACGTTCGTGCGATGCTGCGGAGACGCCATGTGGAGAGCGTGACCCCCAGCCCTGGCCTAGGGAGCGAGCTAGTGGACGTCGGCTGTGCGCTGGCGGCCTCCGGCGGGCAGACTGTCTTCACTGTGGGCCGGAACAGCGGCAACAGTTTGTCGCTAGACCACCCCGCGCTACCCCTCCTCATCTCCCGACAACACGCGACTCTGACGCTCGCCTCCGACGGCGAAATTCTGAAGCTGAGCGATTGTGGCGCCACAAATGGGACATGGGTGAATGAGGTTCGTCTGCCGAGTCGCGGGAGCGCGCTGCTGGCTCCGGGCGACGTGGTCAGCTTCGGCGGACCGGGCTGCATCATGAAGGACGGCCGCCCGTTCCGCAACCCCTTTATATACGACTACTGCCCGTCAGCGGTACGGGATCCCGTAGGAAGGCGGCAGCACGACGCGCCGCCCGCCGCTGCCACCGTTCAACCGGAAAGCGATCCCGACTCGCCAGCCGTTATTCACGAGGCGCCATCGGTTCGCATGGAGGACTCCGAAGGAGCTGATGGCGAGGAGGAACCGGCGGAGCTGCTGGTCGCGCGGGCGCGACCGCGGGCGGCTCGCCCAAGCGGCGGGGCGTCGCAGCACGAGTTGGCATCACCCGGACCGTCGCGCCTCGGGCCGACGCGCCTCACGGTGCACAGCCCCAGCGAAAACAATACCAATCCGCCATCTCAACGGGGATCCCCAATGCAGAGCGTCGAAGTGAGTGCCTCCCCTCTTCCCCTCGTGGCGCCATTGTTTGACTCTCCCCTCCTTTTTTTGCGGTTGTATGGCATCTATGCCCTGTATGGACACAACCTTTTAATGTCCTCACGTCAGTAGATAGCGGCGTGTTCTAACATACATGTGTGCCCCCCTTCCTTCCCTCTCTCCCTTGTTCATGCCAACGGTATCCCAGCCTACCAGGCGGGCCCCGAGGTAAGACAGCGCTCACCGAGACAAGACTTGGGAGCTTAAGGGTCATGCTTTTGAGTGACCTCTTGATGTTCATGCTTTAAGGGTCATGCTTTTGATGGGACAGTGCTGCTTTGTCCCATCAGGATCGGCCATGTTGCTGCGCTGTCCCATGACGTGGCGCAAGGCAGTCCGTCGAGCAGCATGATGGTGGACTCCCCACGCGTTCGCGCCCGCACAAGCCTCGTGGTGCGTATTGCTGCCCTCGTACACCGCTCCTAGGTTGCATCTCCCAGTCCTTGCGCCGTCGGTGGGTAATGACGAAATTGTTGCTTGGTAGGACGTGAACCCCAGCCCCTCCAAGCGTGGGCGTCTCCAGGGGAAGTCGCCGCTGTCCGAGTCCAATGAAAATGACGGAAAGAGGAAGCCTGAAGCCAACACCATGCAGGTGCTGCGGCACCCAAACGGACCCACTTCTCCACTCTTCTGCCTTGGTATGGAAGATCTTGGCAGCGCCACGTGCCCGTGAGGGTCTCAGCGGGTTGCTGTCCCGCAGGCTCTGGAGAACTCCCTCGAGTGTGTTGTGTGCCGGGAATGGATGGTCGGGCCGCACTCGCTGGTGCCCTGTGGCCACATGTTCTGCGGCAACTGCATCCATGAGTGGACGATGCACCACCCGCACAACCCGTCGTGCCCAAGCTGCAGGTGCCTGGATAACACCCTTCCCTCCACCCCCAACCTACATTGCGATGTTGTTCGCTAGTCCTACATCTGTTCAATCATTTGTGTGTGCGGTTGAAGTCGTTTACCCTGAGGATTTACCTAGCAGCCGCGGGAGCTGTCATGTGCTGATAAGGGTGGCTGACTGCGCTGCGCCGTTGTCTGGCTCATTGTCCCAGGTCAACCATCTCTGCGCCACCAGTGAAGTGCCTTCCTGTGGACAACATCATCAGCGACATTGTGCAGGGCAACATGTCCCCAGGCCACAAGCAGGAGCACATGAAGCGCCGGAAGAAATGGGAGGAGATTGCCCCGAAGGCTGCACAGACGTGGCAGAACCAGTTCGGAGGCCGCCCCCGTGGGGTGCCCTCGCACGGCAGCCATCACCAGGCAGGCGAGGGCGGCTCCATGTTCCAGGGAAGCAACTTCAATCTCAATCTGATGCTGGGTAGCCCCCCCCCCCCCCCCCCCCCCCCCCACTGACATGTATCCTCCTTCGTAGTCTCAAACCGCCGCCCTCCTTGTTCTCCCAGAAGCGTGCTCCACCCAGACTAAGGGCTACTTACCATGTCTGTCATGCAGAGCGCAATACAGGCCTCAGAAACACACATGCATATTTAATGTGCCCTTAGAGAGTGATACACTACTCCCCGGCTTTCGCAGAGTATGCAGCTTGGGGCGTCATGTCAGAGTGACTGACTTGATAATGTCGCGCAGACAACCTGCGCCAGGTCCGGGAGACGCTGCGCAGCGTGACTCAGGCTGAGGCAGGCCCCATCACCACAGCTCTGCCCTCCTTCACTGTGGAGTATGCACGCAGTGGCAGGTCCCGCTGCGTCGCATGCCAGGAGGTCTGCAAACCCCTTCTTGCTGGTTGTCTTGTCTGCTTGGCTGGCACGCGAGATTAGCAGAGAGGTTCATACACTTGATGAACATCATTTGAAATTGTTTCGTTACGCAGCTCATTGCGGCACGGCAGCTACGCATAGGCATGAGAGCCTCAGAGGACCCACCCCAAGGCCACTACACTTCCAACCGCTGGCACCACTTTGAGTGCTTCCCAACTGAGGCATGGCAGCGCATTGATGCAAGCTCGGTCCATGGCATGCGCACGGTGTCTGCGTCCGACCAGGTGAATGAACGCCATTGCTTCCCTACCCAATACCCTTGTCCGGAAGGCACTTTCGCTGACTACTCCGGCACATGCTTGCAGGCCCGTGTGCAATCGAGGATGGGCAGAGCCGCTACCTAAAACTGGCTCGCGATGATGTACCTCCTTCTTGTTTCTGGACCTCCCCAGAGAAACCATTGAGTTTGCCCGCTGGACGCGACGTCCCCTATCCATGGCATTTCCAAGTTCCTTACTTTTACAATGCCCTCAGCTCCCCCCCCCCCCCCCCCCCCGCCCCCGCCCCTCTTTCACCCATTAGTCAATTTCCTTGACTAATCACAGTCGTCCACACCGCCCAGCAGCTATCATTCTCAGTCATGTGGTCCATTTTTGGACGGGAGACAGCCCCACGAACTGGCAACTGCCTGGCATGTGATGTAAACAGCCCTGAGGCTCCTCTCATTGCGCCGTGCTTCTGGTGCGCACGACACACACGCTGCTTGAATGCTGCTGACTGGCGTGTGTGCTGCCATGCAACCCTGCCTTGTGGGAAACGGGCCCTAGCCTCGCTACCAGATGCTGCTGCTACCAAACACCATGGAATCGGTGATCACAGCCAGATATTTGGGTTGAGAAAGCGAACCACGGCCGATTCATGGGGGCGCCCTTCTCAGACCAGTGCACTGAGGGCACATGGTGTGGCGTTGCACTGCAGCGTGAGCAGACACTCTCGGCTTCCCAGTGCCCATATTCTTATAGTGCCATCGTCTGACACAGATGCCAGCCTACCGCCCCCGAGGTCCACTACGCCGCGGGCAACGTCGATGTGCCCCTCCAGCGCGCCATCGCACTCGCCGTCGGCGAGGCGCCATAGTCGGACCGAGCCGTCGCACGAGGCGCTGGCCGCCAGCCCAGTTTCAGCTAGCAACGCTGCCGATGTAACCGCGTGCATGTGGCCGGAAAACACAGAAAGGCAAGCCCCGCTGGTGACGTTCCACATCCGAAGCGTCTCGTCCCGCGATCCCGTGAGGATGAGGCCCCCGGGTAGTTGGGTGCATGTTGTCACTGCTCCCGCGTGGCCAAAGAGCGAGAGCTCGCACGACGCGCCGCCGGGCGACAGCGACCACACCTGCACGGTATGATCTCCGCTGCCAGTCGCAAGCCGGTCGCCGTCGAGCGAGGTGCAGCAGTGGACGGGGCCGGAGTGGCCGTCCAACGACGCCTCGCAGCGCTCCAAGTCTGGCGACCACAGACAGACGACGTGGTCCTCGGCGCCGGAAGCGACCCGGCCGCCGCCAAGGTGGGCAAGAGCCATGACGGCGCACCCTTCCAGCGGCGAGCGATCTGCGTGCGGGTTTGCGACATCGTTTAGCAGGCGGCGCCTGGTAGGGGTGTGTAAGTTCACAGGTCACGGTGTCACGCGCCCTCACCTGCCGCCGTGTGGCACGCGTCCGCCAGCAGCGTCGGCGAGCCCTCCTCCGCCGGAGCCAGGAGCCACAGCCGAATGCGCCCATCGTCATGCCCTACGACAACCCGCCCGCCCGGAAGCACAGCCACACTGGATACAGGCTCGCAGGCTCCTTCGGGCGGAGCCAATATCGCCTTAAATTTGGCCTCTGTCGGCTTGCTTCCGTGAGCCGGATCGGGGCACGGTGGCAGCGTCACGACGCCGACGCGGCCATCGTCAAAGCCAACCGCGAGACGCCGCACACCGCCATCGATCGGCGGAGATTGAGCGGCTACCAGCCTCGCCACGACCTGCTGCAGCTCGGACACCTGAGCCTCGAGTCGATGAACCTTGGCCCGGGTGCTACGAAGGTCCTTGAGCTCCGCCCGGCAGTCTGTGCAAATCAAACGGGGCGCTAGTGGCAACTGCGGCTGCCGTTTGGCACGCATAGAGACTCCCCCCGGAGCAGGTGCATCGACGGCTGGCGGCGCGGAATTTGATATGTCGCCTTTCTGATTCGAAACGCCATCGTGATGTAGAGAAGTGCCCACGGCAGTGTCCCCCGCCGCGCTGCTTCGCTGTCCACATACAAGGCATCCACCGAACGCCTCAGACTCGGCGCTCTCCATGTTGCGCAGGCTTTGAGAGCGCAAGGCTCGTTCGTTCTTCATGTTCTGTCGGCGCTCTGGCCCGTCCCGGGTCTGGTGTCTGAATCTGCTGTGGTCTCTGTCAAGAGATGCCCCATGATCCAAACAAAAATCATGGGGTCGCTGAACAAGAGCTGCTGGCAGCGCTTGTTTGCC
The DNA here is from genome assembly GCA_006384855.1 of Tetraselmis striata. Lineage (NCBI taxonomy): Eukaryota > Viridiplantae > Chlorophyta > Chlorodendrophyceae > Chlorodendrales > Chlorodendraceae > Tetraselmis > Tetraselmis striata. The sequence goes on along the minus strand of VCJN01003277.1, from coordinate 10,109 downwards.
GGTCAGCTAGGAATCGACGGCAACCGGGTTGCGGGGGAATTCGACGGGAATTCGGGGTGCGGGCCGATCCGGTCATCTGTGAATTAATAGGTCCCAATATCAACGAAGATTGCACGGAAATATATATAGAACAGCATATGGTCTCATCGCTCCCGACATCATTGTCACAGATGGTACTGCCCACGAATATTCTTTGTATTAATTACGAAAATGTAACGGAGTCACCTGTTGCTCCACAGGATATGCGAAGTGCAACTTATTCAGTTAGCGCGGGCAGTGCTTACCATGTAGCGCTACCGCGAACTTGCTACTGCGGCATCAATCGCTCCTACCCACAATAAGTGCAATATAAAGATTCGCAAATACACTAATGGCACCCGACGCTGCATTCGTTGCTCTTCGCTCCAACTTACATGCCCCTGCAAATATTGCATAATGTCCACTTCTCCATTCCGTCCACTGCAGCGAGACTCGGTCGCACGTTCGTTCGATGAGATGAATTTGGGAAAGGGTTTTTCAAGAAATACCCAAATTTTCCGCCGCACAAGGAATTTTTTATTTTTGAGACAAGAATTCACGCAGCTAAAATGTTCAAAGAAGGCCATTTTCACAGGCCTTTCGTCCAACACTCAAGGCTCAACACAAAACATTGAAGCATTTGGCACAAGGCAGCATTTGCCCATGGTCTATGCACTTTATGACCACGGCGGATTTCGGTGAACCGAGGGTATTTTAAGTGAAAGAAGGCGGCGGGAGCGCACGGCGAGCATATGCCGCGTAAGCTACACTCCCGTTCTTGGTGCCGTGCCTTCGTAGCTCATGTGCATGCCGTTGCATATGTCTCTCAACATAAGTGGACAGAGTGGCAATATGGATTGGCTTTTTGCCAGCTAAGGATCTTTTACTTGGCGCAATGCCGGAGCAAGACAGTCGAGGTTTCGGCTTTGGTCAGTTTCGGTTAGCTTTGGATCAACTTCGGATTGTTTGCTTGGCCATGTGCCATAGCAAGCCAGTCTAGCAGGCTCCGGATGGAGTGCACGTAATAACACACACACACACACACACACACACACACACACACACACACACACACACACACACACACACACACACACACACACACACACACACACACACACACACACACACACACACGCACGCACACACACACACACACACACACACACACACACACACACACACACACACACACACACACACACACACACACACACACAACATTGCAAACCGCGTGCAATAATGTGGACAATTGGGTCACTCGTCGAAACGATGTCCGATCGATTAACCCCGCTTTATACGGTACCTCTACTGTATTCGTACACCTTTTAACTGTACGAGAACCGTATTTTGTATAATCATTATTCGCCCGGGGCTTAATTCCCGCTTAATCAAGCTTGATTGCGATTACTGCTCGCTTTTAATGTCATGACAACGACTATACCCGGCACCGCCGCATACGACTCGACTGCATTACCATACATATAGTGTGCGTCGTGGCGCGAATTATATATATACCGTTACCGTTTCCCCGGGTACTCGCCAAATTAAATCCACCCGGAGCAAAGGGGCGCGAGGCGCGCGCCCATCAGAGGAATGTAGGAGATCTCCGACCATTCAGGCCGTTTCGCTGGAGGAAGTTGCGCCGGTATTAGTGCCAAGTTACGATCGCCAAACGATACGGGCGCGCGCTTGTCAGCCGAACTTGAGCGGGCGCGCGGGCGGGCGGGCTCTGCGGGCATCCTCCATGGTGCCTCGATCCACACGACTCAGCGAGCCTCTGCCCACTCCCGCTCTGCTCTAGCAACCACGCCCCGCCGCAGCGTACAACACGACGTGTTCGCCCACTCCGCCGAGGCAGACGATGCGGAATCGGACGAGATGGGGTTTTGGGTCCGGTCACGATCGCGCAGATAGTCACCGAAGAATTAAAATTGAAATTGATTACAACTGCTAGTCACTCTGCTGCATCCACTGGCCCATACTGAGTTGTTCTTAGGACATGCTATCTCTGACCATGATAGGGAACACTAGGTGTAATTACAGCTCAAGCTAACGGCCTTCCTCCAGTGTGCCCTCGCCAAAGAGGAGGCTGCCAATGATCTCTCTCGGCGCCTCTGCAGTATTCTGCTATTGGAGGCGCCAGATCTGCAATGGGGCGATCCGGACGATGACTTTTGAGTATGTAGACCACCCGAGTTCTGATAGAAGGCCGTACTTTTTTTGATGACAAACAAGAAGTGTGATGATTCGCGAGTAGGGAATGGACCTCTGGAAGTGTGCCGAGGAATCCAGGCGGGGTATCCGGGGTTGCTTGCCGCGGGCGTTTGAAGACGGGTGTGCGATGTCGTGATGCGGCAAGTATGCAACACGTGGGACCAACATCGGTCCATGAGCACCTTATACCCACCCATGGACACACACACACACACACACACACACACACACACACACACACACACACACACACCGTGTGAAGCAGCAATTGCCGACGCGCTGGCCGCGGTCGGGCCAGTAGGGCACGATGACGGTGGCCGCCGCGCCATAAGTGTGCTGGATGACGAGGTTGTCAATGAGGCCCTAGGGGGTTTGCACCAGCTGTGCTCACGACGCCATGCGCAATCGGAGAGGCGCAGGCTGTCGGTGATGGCATCGCTGCAAGGGTCACGCCAGCGGGAATTGTAGCGCGGGAGCCTCGTGTTCTCCATGGTAGCGAAGCGGTCGATGGTGTGACGCCCCCAGATGTTGTCGAGGTGGTTGAAGTGGCGTAGGCTGCACACCTAGTTGTCGCAGTCGATTTCGCGGCTCAGGCGGCCAGCCCAGATGTTTGCCGTGGTCTTGACGTATGTAGCGTGCACGGATGGGTATGTCGTCGGAGTCAAGGATGAACCACAGTTTTCGCATCTCCGTCATGAGCAGAGGGGGTCATCCGTCTCAGCAGAGGGGCTCGAGCGGGAGGTGAGGTTGGCGAGGACGTGGACCACACCCATGTTGTCCTCATGGAGCAGCACTTGTCGACCTCGCAGCAGCTCCGAGAGGAATGTGAGCACGGCATATACCGGACAGCCTTGAGCTTCTTGTAGGTGATGTGCAGCTCGCGGGCACCGTCGTACCAGATCCCGCGCGCCTCGGTGGTTTAGTTGAGAACGGCGCCCCGCCCGTAGCCTGAGCTGTCGAAATGCATGTAGGCCGTGTCCACGGGCTTGTAGATGGAGCAGCCGTTGCTGTGGTTGGGGACCGCCACTGCCCTGCACTCGAGGTCGCGTCGGAGCTGGCGCGTCATCTTTACGCGCCCGCTCCATGAGTCCTTCCTGCGCAGCACGCACGTCGTGGTGCTCGCGCAAGTAGAACCGCGCCGGCTTGATGACAAGGAATAAGAATTGAGCGCGTCATGCCAGGGACGCGAGCTCTCGCACTGGCAGCCATTGCATGTCTTGCTTAACACGGCGGATGAGGCCGAGGGCTGCTGTAGCAGCGAGGGAATCGAGTTTCCGAAGAGGGGCTCGAATCGTACCTCTCCGCGAGTCGATCTCCAGACCGAGGTGCTTCTGCCGTTGTACCGGCTCCCATTGGCCCTTGTTGGGATGTCGGTTGAGACCCAGCCGTCCGAGCAGGGAGGTGAGGCGGTCGCGCACAATATAGGCTTGCGCTCTGCTAGATAGACGCAAAGAACAGGAAGTCATCCATGTAGGGGAGCATGCGGCAACCACGGAAGTTGCTGCGCAGCGCTTGACGTCGCCCTATGCTCAACTTGGCACGGCGCACTCCTTGGGAAGTCACTACGAAGTCGGGGCGCCGCAGATGGCGTTTGAACGCCGCAGTGAGCAGAAGTAGGAGGGGCTCATGCTCCACCCCATGGGGAGCCCCGCCAGCCGGTAGAGTTTGCCGCGGTAGTTGACTCACGGTGAAATAGTCTCGATCTTCGGGAGCGATGCCGACGGCGTAGAAGCCGTCCTGTAGGTCCATGGAGAGCATGTAGTCGTCCGGCCGAGCCAGCACGTGACACAGCCGCGTGAGAGTCTCGAAACTCATGCTTCGCCCCTCGCAGTACCGGTTGAAAGGTCGTAGATCGATGATGAGCCGCCATTTATTGACGCCCGGTTTTGGTACGAGGAACAACCGAGAAACCCACCGCAAGCCGTGGCCTTTTTCCCACGCTCCGCTAGCCAGGAAGCGGGCCAGCTCTTCGTCCGTGAAGCGTAGTTGGTCGGGAGTCGCGTCCTCCATCGAGACCCCTTGGTTGAAAGGGGCGGGCGGCCCGTTCTTGAACGAGATGCGCACGCCGTTGCGGATCATGTTGACGACCCGGCGGCCAGCGCCGATGTCTTGACGACCCGGCGGCCAGCGCCGATGTCTGCCCAGGCTTGCTCAGCTCTGCAAAGCTCAGTTTTGCTTTGGGTTTATTCGCGTGAGGTGACAAAAAATCTAGGTTATTCGTCAGTGAAGATATTCACCGGGTCAATTATAATTAGGCTGGCCATAATTCATCTTGGCCCGCAGGGCAAGTTGTTTTAGTAAGTTTGTTTATCCCGCATCAACGAATTTACATACAGTACTACAGTACGATAAAATGACGTGTATATATTATCTGCCACAGAAATATACTCGTACCGGTACCGGTACGCGAGCGAATAGCGAATGTCAAAAGGATACATGAGAATGGGACGAGACGACTAAAAGCTATACCAAAAAGATACACTACTAAAAGCTACCGCCTCTTAAAGCCATCATCACTATTTTATTTGGCGACTATTACCGCCCTGTGCTCTTGGCGCAGCACCTGGCGGTTCCTCCGCGGCGGCGGGTGCCGTTTCCGGCGGCACCACCTTCGATCAGAGCCAGCACCCCGCCGCACTACCACAGGCACTCCGCTGCGGAGGTCACCCCCTGTCACTGCCAATCTTGCTGGTCGAATTAGCTCCCCATTAGCTTCCAGCGCTCTCGCTGTTCTCTTCCTTTGATCGAACATTTGCCGAGGATAGGCAGCATGGCGGTGGCGGTGGCGGCGGCGGCGGCTTCGGCAACGAGCCGCCCGGTTGGTGCGAGAAGCGCCCACAAGCCCCCCCACCCCCCACCCTTTCGCGCCGCCGCGTCTATCTTCCCGCTCGCATGTCGAAAGTGGTATAACATCATATCTCCGATCCCCCCCCACACCCCTGTGCTACGCAGCTGGCGCGTCTCTTCGGCGGCCGTGGGCGCCCACGCGGACGCTGTCGGCAGCGCCTCGGCCGGTTACCTGGCAGCACGGCGCAGTTCGGCTGGCGGTGAGTGTTAAGCCAGCTTGGGGAGTCGCCGGCACGCAGGGCAGGGGGGAGGGGGGGATCTCATCCGCACTGCTGCTGGTCCTTCCTTGCTTCTAACCTGGTCACCATGGCCGGGTCGGGCGCTCCTTCAATCGCGTTTCCGTACCTGCGTGTGTATGTCGGCTTTGCAAACCGATATGCAGGCTGCGTGTCTTGGGCATCTGGTTTGGAGGTGCATGGGCGCCACTTTTTGTCCGACCGGGGCGGATATGATTGGAGATGCCAGGCCAGGCAGCAGCAGCTCGCGACCTTCGTGACACTTTTGCCACTTGCGCCGCGCAGGTGCGCAGTGCCGCCTCGCCAGCTGCTCCCCCAAGCGCTGCGGGAGCAAATGGCTCCAAGCCGCAGGCAAGCGCCTCTGCCCCCACCTCTGCCTCGAGCACGTGGAGGGTGCCTCGAGCACCCCGAGCACCCTCCATGTCCGCATGCCGAACCTCTTCCTGCCTTTCCACGCTGACATTGGCTGGCGCATGCCCGCAGAACGACGTGTATCTGTACGAGCCGCAGCCCCTCAAGGAGAACGAGGAGAAGCACATCCTCTCTGTCTTTGTGGCTGACGAGGCCGGCTTGATTAACCGAGTCGCCGGCGTGTTTGCCCGCCGCGGTGAGCCCCATAACACACTGCCACTCAGTCGCCCACCATATCTGTCCATCTATGCCCACACTATTTTAACCCTCAGACAGCTGAGACAAGTGCGATTGTCCAGTCCGGCACACATGTACATGGATTCCCAGGCGCTGCGCTGCAGTGTGCCTTTCAGTTTTCCCTCTCCTCTGCCACCCAGTGAGCCTAATCTTTTTCACACTTTTCCGTCTCAATAATGTGCTCAGTTGCCCTCATGCCCTGCGCCCCACCCCAACAGGTGCCAATATTGAGTCGCTCGCGGTCGCACTGAACCTGGACAAGGCCCTCTTCACCATTGTGCTCAACGGCACCAAGAGAGATGTGGTGCGCAACTGACTTTCTGTCGTCCCTTCCCCGGCACCCCCACTGTGCCCGCCGGTGCTCACAAACATTGGCCAATCCCGCTGTGTCCCCCTGCTGCAGTCCAACGTGTGCAAGCAGATCCAGAAGCTGGTGAAGGTGCGCCAGGTGAATGATGTGACAAGGAGCAGCCGCATCGGTGCGCTCTCCTCCCCATCCCCCTCCTGGCCAGTCGCCGTGGGTATCTGGGGGGGGGGGGGGGGGGGGGGGGGGGGGGGTCAGGGAGGAATGTGCTAACAGTGCTCCCACCCTGCCCGCCCCCCCTGCATGGGCACATATGCCGGCACCACCCAGACCGCGAGCTGATGCTTATCAAGGTCCAGGCGCCCGCGGGTCAGGCTCGCACGGAGGTGCTGCAGATTGCGCAGGTCTATCGCGCGCGCATCTGCGACATGGGCAGCGACTCCATCCTCATGACCGTCGTGGGTGACCCCGGCAAGGTCCGTGCTTGGTGCCGGTCGCACCGGAGCGGAGGGGGGGGGGAGGGGGGGGGGGAGCGGCAAGTCGGATTGGGCATGCTGTCAGGAGGCTTGGGTGGCCAAGCGCCCATGCCATGACCTGTGCCACCCCCAACATGTGTAGCCTAGAGTGGCAAGAGAGCTGGCCTCAGGAGCCGCTGCGCCGCATGCAGCCCGTTGCACAGCGTTGGCCATCTGCATGCTTTGGTGCAAAACGACATGCTATAGGCGGGCAGGGGTCCCTGTGCCCAGCTGGGAACTGACGTCTTAATTGTGGCCATGTCATGTCCACCCTGTCATGCAGCTCGTGGCAATCCAGAAAATGCTGTCCAGGTACGGCATCCTGGAGGTGGCGCGCACCGGGCGGATCGCGCTGCTGCGCGGCAACGAGCGCATCATGGGCGGCGGCTGGGGCGACAGCCTCAGGTACCAGAAGTCTCTTGCCAGCGCGGACACAGAGAGCGCGGGATTGTACGCCCTCGCCCACCTCCACCCCACCCGCGCCCCACCTTGCGCTGCCTATTCCTCACACAGGGGGATGGTGCACATGGCGGGGCTTTTGTGCTCGGTTGCCTGCACTGAACTGGCAGCTGGGCAGAGCGCCCTGTCCTCTACCTCTAATCCCTGCAATGCCGGGGCCTGTGAATTGCCGCAGTGACATGTCTGAGTTTGAGCTCCCTGACCGAGACGGGGATGTCTATGCGGTTGGCGATGACATGGGTGACTTTGTCGGTGAGCGCATCTGCTGCGATACCCCCCCCCCCCCCCCCCCCCCCAATTACCACCACCGCCAGCGCCAACATCACCTCTCCCGCTTCCCTGTCTGTGGTGGCCATCACGCGTTGCGCTTGCCTGCAATACTCACCGCCTGGAACCCTTGCTGCAGGCAACAACGATGGCCTGATGGACATCACCTTGACAGTGGACGAGCTGCTGCAGGACGGCGTGGGCAATCTCGACTCGAGCCTCAAACCCCACATGGTGTCCATCGTGGTTGCGGATAAGCCAGGCGTTCTCAACCTGGTGAGCCTGGCCCCTCCCCCCTCATGCGCCTTCTGGCAGTGCCCTCTGATTGTACACCTCTTCTTGTGCTCTGTACATGCGATGCTCTGCAAGATGTAGTTTGCATCCATACAGCGATGCGCCTGTGGCTGGGTGTCAACATGCACCAACACTCAACACCATCATCTAGAGACTTCCTCCATTCCCTCTCACCTCTCCCGGCCCTTTGACCTTGCAAGATGGCCCGCCTGACGCTGCGCAGGTCACCGGCGTCTTTGCCCGGCGAGGCTACAGCGTGATGTCGCTGGCGGTTGGGCCCTCTGTGGGCGAGGGTCTGTCTCGCATCAGCATGGTGGTGCCCGGCACCAACGCCTCCATCAGCAAGCTCATCAAGCAGCTGTACAAGATCATCTACGTGCAGGAGGTGGTGGACCTCACCAGCACGCCGCACGTTGCGCGTGAGCTGTCCCTCATTAAGGTGCGCTGGGTCCGCCGCTGCTGTGCTCCCCCAGCTGGGAGACCAGCCGTAAGCTAATGATCCCAGGAGCTTCAGGCAGCTAACCGACACTGTGCCGCCCCTCCCGTTCTGGCGGTCTAGGTGGCATGCACATCTCAACAGCGCCGCGAGCTGGAGAGCGTGGCCAGCATCTTCCACGGCTCGATCGTGGATGTGTCGCCCACGTCGGTGGTGATCCAGATGGAAGGGAAGGAGCGCAAGATGAAGGCGCTGCAGGAGGTGCTCCAGCAATATGGTGAACTGCCTCCGCGCTCCGTGTTTTGCCCCCCCCCCCCCCCCCCCCCCCCCCCCCACCCCCCCCCCCCCCCCCCCCCCCCCACTTCCGCCCTGCTGCGGTGAGCTTCAAGGGAGCGTTTTCAGTGGTGCACAGAAATGCCGACATTTTCACGCGAAAACTGTACATTCATACTTTAGGGTATATCGCACGGCTGTACCGGCCCATCGTGCTTTTCCGGAGTCCTCTCTGTAGCACCCTCACGCGGTCAAGTATCAACAAGCGAATTCAGACTCAGCGCGGTTGACCTGGGCGGGGCAGGCCTAAGCCCCCGCCTACCTCGAGGTCCAACGTGTGTTTGACCGCTTTGGCATCATGCGCTGACCCGTCCCCACGCACGTGGTCGTCGGGAAGGGTGTTTCCCGTTCGGACGTCACTTTTTCACCTATAACAACGCCAGTTCAATTGATATGTGCTGCCGCTGCCCCCACAGGCATCCTTGAAATCGCGCGCACTGGCCGTGTGGCCCTGGAGCGCCAGTCCGGCGTGGACTCCAACTACCTGACGCGCTACCAGCAGGGCCGCCTCATGTAGACTGATGGCGGCGCCCTTGTAGATAGACGCCGTCCACGCACGCGTGATAAAGTGACTCTCTCGGAGATTCTCGCGGCTTACTGTGGTCCCAGGAAGTACATGAAGAGGCGGACATTGCGGTGAGTCAGGGCCATACTGCTTCGTGGAGTCTGGGCAGCGCACCTCCTGAGAGTCACCTCTGCAAACCCATTCCACTATTCCTCTGTGCCAAAGGAGTACCATGCAACCATGGTATCTTTACTTACAGCTTACATGCACCTGCCGGACTGCCTTTTGCTCCCGTTGCAAAAAACAAAACTCTCATGTGGATGCACACTTCTTGATGTTTGATTTGTCAGCATGATGTTCGCGTTCAGCACGCCGCAGGGTATCATGCTTTCCTTCCTGGTCTAAGAAAACCAGGAGTGATAATAAATATACATATATGAATATGTACACGTATATACATATATAGAATATATCTGTACATGCATAAATATATACATACATATATATATGCCCTGTACACATACATTTATTTACATTCACATTTTAATTTATCTTTGTCGTTATCTTTGTCGTCATCTTGATATTTATATTTATATTCATGTTTTCATTTGTATATTTAGGTGTATATCAATATCTACAGATATAAGTACACGTATACATATTTCCTCTACAAATACTTTATTTATATTTTGGGGACATGTTATTTGTATCCACATTTTTATTTATATATGTATCTATATCTATATGTATCTGTACCCATATCTATGTGCATCTATATCTGTATTTATATGTATATATGTTTATATCTTTATTTATGTTTGTATCTACATTTATATTATTTATTTTTACATACATATACATGTATCTGAAGATTAAAAACGAATTTTGAAATTTTGAAACTCTCATACAGCTTTTGTCCCCGCGTGGTATTTGAAGCTACACAGGCCAGCTGTCATACGGCCCGACCACAAGAACCCGCATAGGGTCTGCTGCATGTTAGCATTGCACGTAGCGTGTGGTCCTCTGAAGG